>JARQOC010004308.1:0-10812 GCA_033576535.1 Allobates femoralis
AGTACTCTATCCTTCCTTTTAGTTGACTTTCTGGGCCGACCAGATCTGGGCCTGTCCTGGGTAATTCCAAGCTGCTTATGTTTCTGCAAAATTCTTACGACTGTCCTCTGATTACAGCCGACCTTCCTTGTGATCTGGGGGCCAGTATAACCCTTTTCATGTAGCACCACAACTCGCACACGATCCTCCGCTGACAAAAATCTGAAGGCTCCCATCATAAAGCTCTACAGTATGATTCACTAGATAGACCAACAGATAAAACAAACAAACAAAGCAGCAGATGTGATGCAATGTAATGGAAAGTGATTGGCTGCCATATCGAGGTTATGATTGATCAAAGAACCTCATCTGTGATTAGCTCATTTTGGATCTGAAGCTGTACAATATTTAGTTGTGCTTTCAATTCCCATATTGTTGCAATAATTTCAGGCAAAACTGCTTCAAAAGCTAAAAATATTACAAGGAGAGAATGCAAAATTGTATTCTGAACAAAACCATATAGAATATGTCATATTAGCATCGAAGATATTCGACAGAAAAGATTTAAAACTTGAAAAATCTATTTATCCTATGCCTATGCAGGACTTTTGAACACCACTGTAGGTCCACCAGGGTCTTATCCAAGCCTAGATATGTTCACCAAGTCCTTCTCCAAACCCAGGTAGGTCCACCAGGATCTTCTCCAAACCTAAATAGGCTCACCAGGGTCTTCTCCAAGGCTAGAGAGGCTCACCAGAATAGATAGGTCTACCAGGGTCTCCTCCAATTCTAGATAGGGCCACCAGTGTTTTCTTCAAGCCTAGAATGTCCCCCTGAGTCTTCTCCAAGCCTAGATAGTCCCACCAGTCTTCTCCAAGCCTAGATAGGGCCACCAGGGTCTTATCCAAGCCTAGATAGGTCCACCAGAATCTTCTCCAAACCTAGATATGCTCACTAGTCTTCTCCAAGCCTAGATAGGTCAACCAGGGTCTCCTCCAAACCTAGATAGGGCCACCAGTGTCTTCACCAAGCCTAGGTAGTCCACTAGAGTCTCTTCCAAGCCTAGATAGGCTCACCAGAGTCTTCTCCAAGCCCCGAGAGGTCGACAAAGATCTTCACCAAACCTAGATAGGCTCACCAGTCTTCTCCAAGCCTACATAGGTCCACCAGGGTCTTATCCAAACCTAGATATGTTCACCAGGGTCTTCTCCAAACCCAGGTAGGTCCACCAGGATCTTCTCCAAACCTAGATAGGTTGATCAGGGCCTTCTCCAAGGCTACATAGGTCTACCAGGGTCTTCTCCAAACCTAAATAGGCTCACCAGAGTAGATAGGTCTACCAGGGTCTTCTCCAAGGCTAGAGAGGCTCACCAGAGTAGATAGGTCTACCAGGGTCTCCTCCAATACTAGATAGGGCCACCAGTGTTTTCTTCAAGCCTAGAAAGTCCCTCTGAGTCTTCTCCAAGCCTAGATAGTCCCACCAGTCTTCTCTAAGCTTCATAGGGCCACCAGGGCCTTCTTCAAGCCTAGATGGGTCCTCCAAGGTCTTCTCCAAGCCTAGATAGGTTGACCAGGGTCTTCTCCAAGCCTAGATAGGTTGACCAGGGTCTTCTCCAAGCCTAGATAGGTTGACCAGGGTCTTCTCCAAGCCTAGATTGATTGACCAGGGATTTCTCCAAGCCTAGATAGGTTGACAAGGGTCCTCTCCAAATCTAGATAGGTTGACCAGGTCCTTCTCCAAGCCTAGCTCAAACCACCAGTGTATTCTCTAAGCCGAGATAGGCTCGCCAGAGTCTTCTCCAAGCCTAGATGGGTCTGCCAGGGTCTTTTGCAAGCATAGGGAGGTCCACCAGGGTCTGCTCCAAGCCTAGGTAGGTCTACCAGAGTCTTCTCCAAGCCTAGATGGATCCACTAGGGTCTTCTCCAAGCCTAGATGGGTCCACTAGGGTCTTCTCCAAGACCTAGATGGGTCCACTAGGGTCTTCTCCAAGCATTGATGGGTCCAGTAGGGTGTTCTCCAAGCATAGATGGGTCCAGTAGGGTGTTCTCCAAGCATAGATGGTTCCACCAGGGTCTTCTCCAATGTTGACCTTCGTGTTCAAGCCAAAGATCTCAGTTCTGACCAGTGTCACTCTATGAGGTAATGTCTCTGGAAAGCTTCAACAATTCCTAGTGATTGAGATTGTTTTTTCGTGACACATTGTACTTTTTGTTAGTTGTAAATTAAGGTCAATATTTTTTTTTTTGTCTCTTTGTGAACATATTGGAACTTTGTCGCAAATTTTGAAAATTTAGCAGTTTTAAAATGATCAATTTTTATATCCGTAAACCAGTTGCTTATACTGTAATAATGATCAGTACATAACATTTCCCACATCTACTTTACATCTGCATCATTTTTCACGCCATTTTATTTAGTTGGGATGTATAAGATTATACATTTAGCAAGAGTTTATCATTTTATTCAAGAGATTTACAAAACCTGTTTATTTAGGGACCTATTCAGATTGAAATGGTCTTTGAGGAACCGATATATTGGAAACTTCCCAAAAACGATGGCGTTATAAAAACTGCACCCCATAAATACTTCAAAACTGCTGTCAGGAATTTTTTAACCTTTCAGGTGCTATATCGGAATTAATGCAAAGTGAAATGAAAAAACAAGTACTGTATTTTCTGCGTTATAAGATGCACCTTATTATAAGATGCACCCCCAAATTTGGTGAAGGAAAAGAGAAAAAAAAATGTTTACTGTTAAAGGGGTTGTCCGGGCTTTTGTTGTAATTCATAGGCTGCAAAATGTTGACAATTTGCAATATACATGCTGTCAACATTTTGCAGGGTCTAAATATCACATATTTGCGGCTGATTGAGAGTGTCTAGGGGCGTGTTTGTGCATGTAAATGAAACTGGTTGTTTCCTCACAGTCTCCTGCAATCACGCCCTCTCCCCTATTCACAGTCTGGCCAGCCACCACCAGGATCCTACAGCCCGCCCCCTCTCCCACTCGCACTATGCCCAGCCACCCCAAGGATCCTATAGCTCGCCTCAGCCCCTAATGTCACCACCCACCCCCATTATACACAGCGGTCCCCACTGCACTGACACACTGTACCGAATCGGCATCTGTGAAGGTGATTTGGTATAATGTGTCTGTGCAGTGGGGACCGCTGCATGTGTGTGCGCTTACCCTGTGGGCTCTGTGCCCTGGAGCCGAAATCCGCACTTCGTAGCCCAGCTCTGTGTGCTGCAGCCCGGGTGTCTGTGACATAGAGCTGAGGTCCGCCCTCCACAGCCTGGGTTTGTGTGCTGCAGCCCGGGTGTCTGTGACATGGAGCCGGGGTTCGCACTCTGCAGCCCATCTCTGTGTGCATCCCGGGGTGTCTGTGACATGGAGCCTGATACTTCTTCTCTACAGACCTCCCGTACCATAATGCTGGCGGCGGTATAGTGAGGACCGCTCCACCGGCTCTGTACTTGCTCCTGTAGCATAGAGTGCGCGGGCAGAGAGCCGGTGGAGCGTTCCTCACTATACCGCCACCGGTTGTATTGTACGGGAGGTCTGTAGAGAAGAAGCATCTGGCTCCATATCACAGACACCTGGGCTGCAGCACACAGACCTGGGCTGCGGAGCACAGAGCCTACAGGTTGAGTGCACACACGCAGTGGTCCCCACTGCACAGACACAGTGTGCCGAATCGCCTTCACAGCTGCTGATTCGGTACAGTGTGTCAGTGCAGTGGGGACCGCTGTGTATAATGGGGGTGGGTGGTGACATTAGGGACTAAGGCGGGCTATAGGTTCCTGGGGGTAGTCGGGCGTAGTGAGAGTGGGAGAGGGGGCGGGCTGTAGGATCCTGTTGTTGGCTTGCCATACTATGAATAGGGGAGGGGCGTGATTGTAGGAGACTGGGAGGAAGTTACCAGTTTCATTTACATGCACAAACATGCCCACTAAGACGTTCTCCAGCTGCAAATATGTGATATGTAGGTAACCCTGCAAAATGTTGACAGCATGTATATTGCAAATTGTCAACATTTTGCAGCTTAGATACACATATGAATTATAGTAAAAGCCCGGACAAACCCTTTAAATAGGGTCCATCTTATAATGCCAGTGTCCATCTTATAATCAGTATACATAGCTCCGGAAAAATTTTTCAGTTTCTCTGATTTTTCTCTTTATAGGTATGTAATAATGCAAAGAAAACAAGTTCTTATTCATTTAGAAACAACAATCCTCAGGTTTTAACTCAGGAAGAGTTCAGAAATCAATATTTGGTAGAATAACCATGATTTTAAATCACAGCTTTTATACGTCTTGTCAAGCTTTCCACCAGTCTTTCACATTGCTTTTGGGTGACCTTATGCCGCTCCAGGCACAAAAATGTAAGCAGTTCTTCATTGTTTTTTGTCGTGTG
Organism: Allobates femoralis; assembly: GCA_033576535.1. Lineage (NCBI taxonomy): Eukaryota > Metazoa > Chordata > Amphibia > Anura > Aromobatidae > Allobates > Allobates femoralis. Next base: position 4,400 of record JARQOC010004308.1, read on the forward strand.
ACTGTCTCAAGTCATATGAAGCTAGAAAAAAAAGGTTTTCATCAGTGAGGAGCAAAGGAGGCTGAAGTTTGCCAAAGTCCATAAGGATTGGACCATAGAGGACTGGAGTAAAGTAATCTTCTCGAATGAGTTTAATTTTCAGCTTTGCCCAACACCTGGTCATCTAATGTTTAGACGAAGACCTGTAGAGGCGTACAAGACACAGTGTCTTGCACCCACTGTGAAATTTGGTGGAGGATTGGTGATGATCTTGGGATGCTTCAGCAAGGCTGGAATTGGGCAGGTTAATCAAGCGTATGAATCAAGCCGCGTACAAGGTTATCCTTGAAAAACACTTGCTTCCTTCTGCTCAGGCAATGTTCCCCAACTCTGAGGACTGTTTTTTCAGCAGGACAATGCCCTATGCCACATAGCTAGGTCAATCAATGTGTGGATGAAGGAGCACCACATCAAGACCCTGTCATGGCCAACCCAATCTCTAGACCTTAACTCCATTGAAAACCTTTAAAATGTAATCAAGAGGAAGATGGATAGTCATAAGCCATTAAACAAAGAAGAACTGATTATATTTTTGTGCCAGGAGTGGCAGTGTGAAAGACTGGTGGAAAGCATGCCAAGACGCATGAAAGCTGTGATAAAAAATAATGGTTATTCTACCAGATATTGATTTCTGAACTCTTCCTGAGTTAAAACATTAGTATTGTTGTTTGTATACGAATAAGAAATTGTTTTATTTGCATTATTTGAGGTGTGATGTTTCTATGTTTTTATTATTTTGACGATTTCTTATTAGCTGCAAATAAATACCAAATGTTTAGCTTTGAATTTCGGAGACATGTTGTCAGTAGTTTATAGAATAAAAGAACAATGTGCATTTTACTCAAAAATATACTTATAAAGAGAAAAATCAGAGAAACTGAAAATTTTGCAGTGGTCTCTTAATTTTTTTCTGGAACTGTGTGGCCTGGTATATATAGCCCCAATCCTGGTACATATGACCTCCTCCTAGTATATATATCCCCATACTGGTATATATGGCCCCCAGCCTGGTACATGGTCCCCCATCCTGGGATATAGCCCCCATCCTGGATATGGCCCCCTTATCTTACATATGACCCCCCTGTGCTGTCACATGTCCCCCTGTGCTGTCACACGGACCCCCTGTGCTGTCACACGGACCCCCTGTGCTGTCACGCGGTCCCCCCTGTGCTGTCACGCGGTCCCCCCTGTGCTGTCACACGGTCCCCCTGTGCTGTCACACGGTCCCCCCTGTGCTGTCACACGGTCCCCCTGTGCTGTCACACGGTCCCCCCTGTGCTGTCACACGGTCCCCCCTGTGCTGTCACACACAGACCTACCGTCCCGGATATGAACCTCCTTCACTCTATATAGCTCCTGCTGGCTCACACTGTAAAATAACAAACACTGTTACTCGCCTTCCATTGATTGCTCCGTGCTTCCAGCTGAGCGGTGACTTCCTGTGTCTGTGGTCTGTGCCAGCATCGGGTCATGTGATCGCACAGCACAGTGATGTCATCACTGGTGGTGGTGGTTTTGCACCACTAATGAGGCAAAGCCAAGCAGCCAATAATAGTGGCATTGGAGCGTGCATGGTTTGGGCATCCCGCACAACCGAGCTGCTTCTCCCAACTGTCAATCATCAGAAGCGTCTCGAAACCCTCGAAGGTTATGACTTTCTACTGTTATCCATGGCGATAAAAGTGTTGAGAGGTATTACCACAGTGGTCTCCTGTATTCTCATAAGAATGAATTGAGTGTCCTATGTGCCTGATTGACCTCCACTCCTTGCAGAGACGGTGCTCAGAGCTCGGTTACTTGCAGGTCCAAGTTTTCATACCTCCAACAATAAGGAAGTAATCCCGATTCCGTGGGGATAACAGCCAAACTTGAAAATATGCATTTAAAGGAGCATCAGTGTTACTGAATCTAATAAATGTACACATTACTGAATCTGGATATGATTGGGGTTCATCAGCGTGATTCTGTCCTGGCACATCAGATTGCTGGGTAAGCTATGATGTGTGGGTTCACTGTGTGCATTTTCTCCTCATTAGACTCATTACTGCTGAAGCTGAAGCACACATGGTTGTCCGGACTGAACTCCCTCGTCCACCAGTTCCACATCGTGCCCCAGAGAAGCACGTTCTTGAATCGCTCTGCCCAGTGGGTGAAGGATCAGGTGCAGGAGTCACATCTCACTGTTCGGAGGTGAGGAGTTACTGGGTTTTCCTTCAGTGAAATCTCTACTGTTTTGCTCACAGATGCTGAAATTCTTCTAGTCATTTGTTACAATGGTATCAGTCTGAATTCTACTGTTATTAACAGTTGCTAGGGGGCCTTAGCACCGCGATGTTTTGGAATGCATGGCTATCTGTTGTAAAAGTGATAGCCACGTATCCGATTTGGCCCCCATGTATCCCTATGGGCACGAATGGGCACGGATTTGTGCCTGCAGGGATTTGATTGTGTCCACTGTTTTCACGTCCCCAAAATCGGAGACTGCTCCGATTTTGGGCACAGCGGACACAATCGGACAGCATTGGATCCGACGCTATCTGATTCAAATAACATGGGGGTCTATGGAGCTTGGATCCAGGAAAAAACAGGATAGTTTCCCAGATCCGATCTTAGTGTACTGAGCATGCTCTGTACACTAAAACTGCTCTGCTCAGTGTAATTTCACTTAAGCAGTGTATCTACATACACTATCTACATACACTGCTAAAGTGAAATGAAATAAAGCAATGTGTTAAAAATAAAAAAAATAAATGCTGACCTCTCTGCCGGCTGTCCGGGACCCGAGAAGACGTTCGAATGCTGCCAGGACCCTAAAAATGTGATTAAAATGTGATTGGCCGATAGCGATCAGGTGGTATGTGACGTGACATACCACCTGATAACTACCAACCAATCACATTTTAAGGTCCTGTCAGCCATCAGACGTCTTCTCCTCGGGTCTCGGACAGCCGGCGGACAGGCGAGAATTAATTTTTTTTATTTCTCAATTGCCTCATTGGGGAACACAAGACCATGGGTGTTATGCTGCAGTCACTAGGAGGCGACACTAGGCAGAATCTGAAAAAAACAGTAACGCCTCCCCTGCAGTATAGTCCCCCTGACTGGCACAAGCCGAACCAGTTTCAGCTTAGCTTCTGTAGGAGGCAGATGCGGTCTACTTACCCACATCTAGTTTTATTATTTTTATTATCTTCATTATTTTTATTGATTTCCCTCCGGATGAAGATTAGACGGGCGACGGCGCCCTCGCGCACCGCTCTCCCACAACCACCAACAGGCAGGAACGTGGAGTGTCACCTCCACGTACCCTCTTCTGCAACGAGGGACAGTATTTTTTATTTTTATTCTCCTTTTTACACTGACGACAGTTCCTTCGCGTTCCGATCTCCACCATCCATCGGAAGAGCACGCAGAGTGTTACCTCCCCGTATCCCCCTCTGCATCGGTTATTACGGGCCTGCTCTCCCCACCTTTTCACTCCCTGGGAAATTGGGTCGAGACGTACGGTGCCTTCATGGAGACCCTATGGCCCTCCGCAGCTCACACAGTTGGGACACTGGGTTGAAGGTGCTCAGTGCCACTGCTGGAGCCTCCGGCACTACCCATCCTCTCTCCTTAGGGACCCTGGGTTGCAGGCGCCGCTGCCATCAACAGATCCACTGCCCTCTCCCCTCCCTGGGACTATGGGTTGAGGAGCCAGCACCAGGTAACATGTCTAGGCTCTCCCCATCCTCCAGGGACCCTGTGGTTCGATTCCTGCAAAGCTGTCTGTAGAGCCAGGCTAATGGAGGCCCCTTTCTACCTCAGAAGGGGCATAAGTGCTGGCGGAGGGCTCCCCCAATCCAGTGGCGATACTACCGCACCGCCACTGCACCTTTCCCGGGGCCACATATTAATTTAGGCCCCGGCTCCGGTCTGCTTCCTCGGCGGTTATGCCCCCTCCGGCTGTCCGCCTGCCCGCCGCCGAGTGACGTCACATGCGGCCGGGACGCCCCCCGGCCGCTCCCCAGAAGGGGCGTTCCGGCTTCTTTTGTCCGGCTTCTTTTGGCGCTTCTCGCCTCTTACGAGATATCATTGCAAGCCCTCTCTGCGGCCCTCTCACTCCTCCTTCACACATGTAGCTGCCGTTACCATTATCCCAGCGGTTATCGGCCCCGGCATTCTAGCTTGGGACACATCCCTGCGCAGGGGGACACCTGACCTTCGGGTTCAAGGCCATCACAGGAGACTGCTCTCTAGGTCTGTGTAAGCAGTTCAGCAGATCTATTCTGCTGCAGCTCATTCTCCCTTCCTTTTTTCCTCTCCCTGTCTCCATATACTCTTAGCACCACAGTGTGACCTATATTGGAACTGTATACTATGCCACATAGGAAGTTCGAAGGCTAGCACTCAACTTTAGTGATGGTCACGGTGCGATTGAAAGGGGCCAAAGGTCCCGTAAATGATAGGATATCGAACATCAATGCACACGTGCGATGGAAGTGTTTGTATCAAGTGAACAGTTTATTTACAAATTCAAGGTGAAGCGACAGGTTAACGTTTCGGCCAAATTACTGGCCTTGTTCACAGAGTCGCCCTGGGAGAGCTGTGTTATATATCTCAGCCTGCGGTAGTAGCTGGTCACCTGTGTGGAGGTATGGTAGAGCAAAGCTCTTTGGATTGGTGGCGCAGTGTGGGCAGCTGACACAAATGTGTCAAAGCTAGTGGCTGGCCACTAGCTTTGACACATTTGTGTCAGCTGCCCACACTGCGTGTCTGGCTTGCTGTGACAGAAGACAGGTGGGTCAGGGAACTGTTGTCTTCTGGCTACAACATTGAGTTTGTCTCCCGCCCACCAAATCGTTTTTTCCCCTCCGCTTGCCCATGGTCTCCATCAAAGGCTCGCTCTTTCTTCAAGGCCGTCGACTCCCTTCTACAAGCGGGAGTCATCATCCCTGTTCCGGAAGGCGAGCGTTTCAAGAGGTATTATTCAAACCTTTTCGTAGTTTCCAAAAAGTACTGTCCTGTCCGTTCCATCTTGGATTTGAAGCACCTGAACAAATTTGTTCGTCTTCGCCATTTCCACATGGAATCCGTCCGATCCATCATTACATCAATGGAAGAGGGAGAATTCCTGGCCTCGATAGATATTCGAGATGCGTATCTACACATCCTGATCTCCCTGACGCATCAACAATACCTGTGCTTTGCCATTCACAAAGACCATTTTCAATTTGTCGCGCTGCCCTTTGGGCTCGCCACGGCCCCCAGGGTTTTCACCTAAGTCACATCGGCCGTAATGACGATTCTTCATGCCTGGGTGTGTGGTCGTCCTACCCTATCTGGATGACCTCCTAATCAAAGCCCCTTCCTTTGCTGACTGCGAAGAGAGCATTCAAATCACCTTAGACACTCTCTCTTGTCTTGGGTATTATTATTATTATTATTATTATTATTATTTATTTATATAGCGCCATTGGTTCCATGGCGCTTTACATAAGCAATGGGGGTAGCTGGTCAATCTGGCCAAATCCTCTCCAGTTACGGATCAGATGATTACCTTCCTGGGGATGGTTTTCGATACCTCCTGCGGGTTGGTACTTCTCCCTCAAGACAAGTCCCGTGCTCTGCGTCAGGGTGTCCGAGTTCTTCTTCGCCTCACTCCATCCGCTTAGGATTGAGAGTCCTAGGCAAGATGGTTGCGGCAATGGAGGCAGTTCCTTTTGCCCAGCTGCATCTCAGGCTTCTGCAGATGGCCCTTTTAACAGTTTGGGACAGGAGCCTGCTCACCCTAGATAGGACCTTTCGGCTATCCTCCAGGGTCAATTAGGCCCTTCGCTGGTGGCTACGACCAGCTTCCCTCTTGCAGGGGAGGTCCTTCCTCCCTGCTCACTGGGCAGTGCTCACCACCGATACCAGCCTGATAAGTTGGGGAGCGGTTTATCGCCACCATACGGCGCAAGGTCGGTGGTCTTCATGGGAATCCACTCTGCCCATCAGCCTTCTGCAGATTCGGGACGATGTATTTTTGGCTCTACAATCTTTTCATCATCTTCTGGCAGGTTGCCATATTCGTGCCAAGTCGGACAATGCCACTGCAGTGGCATGTGTCAATCATCGGGGAGGAGCCCGCAGCTGGCAAGCGATGCACGAGGTGGAACCCATTCTCCGCTGGGCCGAATCAACCCGGTCTGTGCTCTCAGAAGTGCACATTCCGGGCATCGACAATTGGGAGGCGGATTTCCTCAGCCTTCAGAGTATTGCATCGGGGAATGGGCCCTACATCCGGAGGTTTTCCAGCAGATATGTCATCACAGGGGGACTTCGGACGTGGATCTCATGGCTTCGTGACTGAACGCCAAGGTGCCCACTTTCATGGCTCGGTCCCACGACCC
>JARQOC010004309.1:0-10807 GCA_033576535.1 Allobates femoralis
CACTAAAAGGTACTAACTGTACATGCGTTTTTGCATGCGTTTTCCATAGGAACCCATGTTATAAAAACGCATGCGTTTTCTACAAAAACGCATGCGTTTTTCAAAACGCTCAAAAAAATACTACAAGCACTATTTTTTGGTGCAGATTCAAAAACGCACCCAAAAACGCAGGGAGCCATCACACACCGTACAAAACTCATGCTGACATGAAAAAAAGCATGAGTTTTGTTAAATCACTTAAAAAAACACATGGCAACTGTGACCACAGCCTAACATGGGGACCTATGGGTGCGTTTTTTACATGCGTTTTTGAAAACGGAGGTCTCCAAAAATGCTTGTAAAAAATGCAACTGTGACCCCAGCCTAACTCCAGAAAATGGGATTGCACTCGGACAATGTTATTCAATGAGTCAGGCTGTGGTCACAGTTGACATGCGTTTTTTTAGTGCCTTTTAAAAACGCATGCTTTTTTACATGCGTTTTTCATGCCATCATGAGTTTTTTAAGGTCTCTGATGGCTCCCTGCGTTTTTGGGTGCGTTTTTGAATCTGCACCTAAAAATAGTGCTTGTAGTATTTTTTTGAGCGTTTTGAAAAACGCATGCGTTTTTGTAGAAAACGCATGCGTTTTTATAACATGGGTTCCTATGGGAAACGCATGCAAAAACGCATGTACAATTAGTACCTTTTAGTGCCATTCAAAAACGCATGCGTTTCCCATAGGAGCCCATGTTAAAAAAACGCATGCGTTTCTGGAAACGCATGCGTTTTTTTTAACATGGGCTCCTATGGGAAACGCATGCGTTTTTGAATGGCACTAATTGTACATGCGTTTTTGCATGCGTTTTCCATAAGGCCCCTTATTAAAAAACGCATGCGTTTTTGGATATGCTCCAAAAACGCATGGGACAGTCACACATGCTTTTTGGCTATTAGGGCATGCGTTTTTTAACATGGGGGCCTATGGGTGCGTTTTTTACATGCCTTTTTGAAAACGCAGGTCTCCAAAAATGCATGTGAAAAATGGTACTGTGACCCCAGCCTCAGTGCTGATCTGGGAATATTTTTCTGAGCTGTAAATTCAATTTGAGGAAAATAATTGTATGATGGAGCTAGTGGTGGTGTAAATCAGAAGATAAAATTAAAGAGGAAATGGAGCACAGTTGTCGCTGCTGAGCATTCAGGTTATGCTGGACACAAAATGAGCACAATCTGGGTGCCTGGTCCAAGAGGCAACAAGTCCATGACAAATTTCGTAAAGAAAAGATGGCACTCACCAGATTTGTGTAGCTGTGGTTCTTTATTCCATATTTAGCGCTGATACATAGTGCAGGGAGGGCGTGGCAGGATGGATGATGGCACCGTTTCGCGCTGGTATGCGTTGAGCTTGGACCCGTCTTCCATCCTGCCACTCCCTCCCTGCACTATGTATCACCGCCAAATATGGAATAAAGAACCACCGCTACACAAATCTGGTGAGTGCCGTCTTTTCTTTACAAAATGTGTAAATCAGACGAGACTCAGCAATGCAAGTCTATGGCTGCGAGAAAAGAAGTCAGACGTCACTTGGACCACACTAGTGACAAATGTTCTATACGGACACATCACCATTCTGTAGAATAAAACACTGTAAATAGTTCTGTAAATGATTGTAAATGAATCAGCGGGTGATAAAAAAAAATGGATTTCATACGGACATCATATGGATGACAAATATGATAAAAATTGTCCTATATTTCTGGATAAAAATTGAATTGATTTTTTAATACAATAGTGGGAGCGTACCCTAAATGAGAATATTTGAGAGAAGAGTGGGAGAAGTAGAGTGACACACATAGATAGTGCTGCTGCTTTGTAGTAATAATATATAATACAGCAGTCATTCATTATTCAGCACTATTAATTCCATAGTGCTTTACATACATGTGTGAGTGAGGGAGGAAACCCATGCAAACACAGGGAAAGCATACAAACTCCTCGCAGATGTTGACCTTGGTGGGATTTGAACTCAGGACCTCAGTGCTGTTAGGCTGCAGTGCTAACCACTGAGCCACTGCACTGCTCCTAGTAAGTGTTTATTTCATAACAAAGTTGGATTTTCAGCCACACTGCTCAGTACTGTAGATTGAACTCCATTCTGCTGCTGCTTCTGAGCATGTGTTATAAGACAGTGTTTCCCAACTCCAGTCCTCAAGGCACACCAACAGGTCATGTTTTCAGGATTTCCTTAGGATTGCATAGGTGATAATTTAATCACTTGCACAGGGGATAATTCTATCATCTGTCTAATGATAAGGAAATCCTGAAAACATGACCTGTTGGTGTGCCTTGAGGACTGGAGTTGGGAAACACTGTTATAAGAGACAGGAGTGCAGGATTGATGTCTGTGTGCGGTGAGAGCTACATAGCAGCTAATCCACACACACTACTTATACAGATCGGCCTCTGGACTTATATATGGTACTAGACGGAGGTCCATTTCTATCGCATCAGATGATTTTACATTAGTCCACTACTTCAGCTACTAATTTTCATACTGCCATCAAAAGAGCCACATCTGGCTCACAAGCCATAAGTTCCCGACCCCTGCCCTGGTCCTCTATATCATTCTGCTCAACACCCATAAAGTTTCCATCAGGCTTTACCTGGGGTGCGGTATTCTGCATGAACAAGTATATATTTCTACATATAACATACATATAGATATCGATCATACCAGTCTCTTTATTTCTTCTTGTGCTGATTGTTCTGACATCTTCAACTTTTCCATGGTGTTTTTCAGTTGATTTGTTTCTTCCATGATGTCCTGTTTTTCTTTCAGCAAACTAAACAGAAAAGTGCTAGTTTAGAATATTGTCCATTTACTAGAATGGTACAGCTAGGGTTCCTAAACATTTGCAAGTAATTTTATCATGGGGCCACATGAGAGACTGTGACTATTGTGCAGGGGCAAACTTAATTCTGTTCATTCTTGTTATATTTTTATATTAATTTCCATCACTTAGGTCAGTTGACTGCTGCTACTGCTCATAGATGTGTAGAGGCGTACAAGCCACAATGTCTTACACCCAATGTGAAATTTGAGGGAGGATTGCTGATGATCCGGGGATGTGTGGCGTCCCTGCGACTAGGAGGCCACAAAAGGAACTGCAGCCAGGCAGGAAGGAGACACTTCTTTAAGAACACCTTCAAAACACACACCCACAAGACACAACACCCAACCCGGAGCCCGGGACTCTAGGCGGGCAACGGGGTGACAGGGTTTAGAGGAAAGTGGTAGGGAACGTAGGACAAGTGACAGACCTAGTACAAAAAGAGGACAGTAGGCGGAGTGAGTTAGTAGGCCAGTGGGTGCCGAGAAGCCAAGAACAGCAGAGTGACACTTTCCTGAGGGACAGTGCTGCCCGGAGGTGCAGAATCCACATAGACACCGTTCCATGGAGAGTAAGTCCACTCCATAGCCTGCAGCCCAAGGGAGAGAAAGGACAGAGACTGGACCGATGCCACCGAGTCCGAGGAGTACGGCAGCATTGACCGACTACAGGCGGGATAGGTTTCTCTTGAAATACTCAGGTATTCACACAGGGCGGAAAGAGCCCGGTGATCCCTTGCAGGATATTGACGCCCAAGGCTAGGCTGGGACCAGAGTGTCGGCTTTGAGGGGGACCGCAGCTATACATCGGATCCCAGACAAACTAACGAGGGACTCTGATTTCAGGTCAGAGTTGAAAAACACTTGCTTCCTTCTGCTCAGGCAATGTTCCCCAACTCTGAGGACTGCAGCAGGACAATGCCCCATGCCACAAAGCTAGGTCAATCAATGTGTGGATGAAGGAGCACTACAGCAAGACCCTGTCATGGCCAGCCCAATCTCCAGACCTGAACCCCATTGAAAACCTCTGCAATGTAATCAAGAGGAAGATGGATAGTCACAAGTCAAAAGAAGAACTGCTTACATTTTTGTGCCAGGAGTATTATAAGGTCACCCAAAAGCAGTGTGAAAGACTGGTGGAAAGCATGCCAAGACGCATGAAAGCTTTGATTCAAAATCAGGGTTATTCCACCAAATATTGATTTCTGAACTCTTCCTGAGTAAAAACATGAGTATTGTTGTTTGTATATGAATAAGAACATGTTTTCTTTGCATTATTTGAGGTCTGAAAGCACTGATTCTTTTTTATTATTTTGATGATTTCTCATTTGCTGCATATAAATACAACATTTTCAGCTTTGAATTTCGGAGACAAGTTGTCAGTAGTTTATAGAATAAAAGAACAATGTACATTTTACTCAAAAATACACCTATAAAGAGAAAAATCAGAGAAACTGAAAATTTTGCAGTGGTCCCTTAATTTCTCCCGGAGCTGTACATGCACATTAATAAGGTTTGTATTTGAGGCCAGTAAGGCTGCTTTCACATTACGATTTTGTTAAATCCGATGCTGTCTGGTGAAAATCGGACAGCATCGGATGCTCAAAATCGGATGCCATCGAATGCATCCGATCCGATTTTTTATCGGATCCGATTTAAATGGCTGGGGGGGGGGGGCTGTGGGAGATTTTAGGAGTGGTCTACGGTATTGAGCATGCTCAATACAGAAAATCAGATCCGGTATCGGATCTGATTTTCTATCCGATCCGATCCCCATAGACTCCCAGATTATTTTAATCAGATCGCATCGGATCCGATGCGATCCGATTTTTGAATCGGATACCAAAATCAGAGCAGTCTACGATTTTGGCTCCAAATGCAAATCGGATACCATTAAGTGCACATCCTCTCCAATCCCCTTTGGAGAACATGGGGGCTAAATCGGATCCGATGCTGTCCCATTTTTATCGGACAGCATCGGATTTAACAAAATCGTAATGTGAAAGCAGCCTAACACTGATACTGTAGTGCCTCTTTCAGGATGCAGCCAGGCCCTGTATTATTGGGCAGGGGGAAAATCATAGTGTCTGATATTGTAGGGTTCACTAATATAATGCTCAACAGCCCGCCTGATCAAATAGTATGGACATCACTAATAGGGCTCGCTCACACCACTGTATAAGTCTGATTGGTGCCATCCTATTTTTTATCAGACAGCACTTGGACCAATGTTATTCAATGTGACAATGCTGATCAACGTTTTACAAGCTGCAATTTGATGCACACTTCGGATGTCATTCACCTATTCAAGTCTATGGGATATCGGAGCGTGGAAAACCTTGGACTGCACTCAGATCTGAGTGAAGTCTGATTTCCGCACAATGAGATGATGGAGAAATTGTGTTCTCCATCTTCCCATCACAGTGTGATCTGATTCTTACATCCAAGAGAATCGGATCACTCTATACTGACACTAGGATCAGAGTTTGATCAGAGACTCATTTGCATAACCAGCCTGATTCTCTACGGTGTTGTGAGCCTAGCCATAGGCTGTAACCCGGCATGATACACGGTGCACTACATGTATCAGCCTTACTGGCTCCTTATAAAAGTTTTTTCTCTACTCATGTATAATCCTAAACAAAAACCCTCCTCCATGAATTGGTCGGTGTGTGGGTGTTTCCTCATCAGTATTGTGCACCTGTGCTTCCTCCTCCTTTTAATTATGGCTGCATTTTTGTTCAAAGAAATAGTAAATATTAAAGGGAACCAACCACCCCAAATGACCTCCCCGGACTATTAATATCGTTCCCTACACCCAGCACATACATGTGCTGCAAGGTTTTTTGCTAAAAAAACTGTTTTTTAAAAGTTAAGATAATGCTTTATAAAGTTTATAACGAAGGGACGGGTGGGCGTTACTTAGCTGGGGCTAAAGCCGAGTTGCAGCTGCCAGTCATCCTCCCCTCTCTCCCTCGCAGCATTGAAGTCCAGCCCTTTCTTGTCATCACAGCCTGGTGCACGGGATCTCATGCCCGTGCACACGTCATCAGCTACAGCTGGGTCGCGAGCGCGCGCTCTGACTTCCACAGCTGAGCGCAGGAATTCAGAGCGCGCGCTCGCAACCCGGCTGTAGCTGATGACGTGTGCACGGGCATGAGATCCCGTGCACCAGGCTGTGACGACAAGAAAGGGCTGGACTTCAATGCTGCGAGGGGAGAGAGGAGGATGACTGGCAGCTGCAACTCGGCTTTAGCCCCAGCTAAGTAACGCCCACCCGTCCCTTCGTTATAAACTTTATAAAGCATTATCTTAACTTTTAAAAAACAGTTTTTTTTTAGCAAAAAACCTTGCAGCACATGTATGTGCTGGGTGTAGGGAACGATATTAATAGTCCGGGGGGGTCATTTGGGGTGGTTGGTTCCCTTTAATTGTACCCAATTTCCCGAATCTAGATATTACTTATCAAAGATAATAGAAAAAATTGGAGTCTGACTCAACAGGACTTGGTTTTCCTTTTCCTTTTCTTTTTCAAAATAAAATATAGTGCATACAAAATAAAAATTTAAATGGTTGACATGACCCAGTCGACGCATTTTGACTGCACTAAGCAGTCTTACTCATGACATGGTGTCTGAGCCCACCTGGATGAGCATAGAGCAACTGGGTAAGCCGGAATCAAGTTTCTATAATTACTTAGCAAACATTAATTAAACTTATGGGAATATGTAGTGCAAGAGCACTGAATAAGCCCAGAGTAACATTACACCTACTCCACACGTGTGGTGTTACCACTCTTAGGTGACAGAGGTTGCCAAGCCAAGACACATTCACTTGCACCCAACACCATGCAACTCCAGGCCTGGGGATCTGTGTGGACCCTATTTAGCGAGGACCCCATCTGCAGGCTGGAGGAGGGAATAGGTAGAGGGGGTAGGTACAAAAGTGAGTGGAGACAGGAAGAGAGAGCGGAGTGAGAGTTGGAGTTAGAGGAGAGTGAAGAGTAGGACCTTGAGGATGGAGCTGCACAGAGGCTCCTTCCAGGTTGGGACAGAGGGAGAGTGAGACAGATGAGAGGGTCCTAGAGCCCACGGCTGTGGGGGAACCACCCGTGGCGCCCCGCATCCACCACCGGCTGGAGGTGTGTGGAAGGACCAGGCCGCAGAGGGGACCGGACCAATCTAGCCAAAGGACTGCAAGCCTTAACTAGTTAAACTGGAGGCGGCTAGGCCTGCATGGACAGTTGCAAACACTGTGCTCACTCCCTGAAAAGGTGGCCATATAGGAACAGGTGACACAGTGATTGTCGCCCCAAAGGGTTCGCGGCCACTGGCTCGGAACACTGAGTATGAAGACGCAGGGCAGGAGTGGAGTGTAGCCAGTGTGGAAAGACTGCCAGGGAAGACTCATGAAGGTGTCTTGGTGAAGCAGCCCCGTATCATCTGAGAGCTGGGCAGGCTGCGTTATGAAGAAGTACAGCACCCGGGTGGGTGGACTTGATTGATCACCAACTAAAGGTAAAGAATTACAACCCTGGTGTCCTCCGGTCATTCAGCGCACCATCCCTGCTAACCCCTGCGTCTTCATCATCGAACACTTTATTAACTGTTACTTCAACCCTGGGGCCACGTTCTACCTGTGGGTAGCGGTACCATCCAGGCTGCCATTCCACCGGCCCCAGAGGTCCCACAGCACCGCCGGTCACCCTGACCAGAATAACCACAGGTGGTGTCATGAACTATTCCCCTTTAAATAAATTTCCCCTTTAACTGCACGCCCAGGGTCACAGAGATGTGTCACCACCACCTTGATCTCCCAAAGGACTGTCCAGCCCGGTTCCGAGTACCCCCCGGCCCTGGTGGGTGTGTCATTATTACTTACATTTCAATACGCTGGTCAGATTTTTTCTTCTGGGAAATAAGTTCATGCACTGTCGTTTTTAGAATCTGGAAAAAATATTGACAAAAAATTTAGTTTAGAAGAAAGGACTCTCCTGCAAAGAACATGAGTCCTAGCAATATTATAGTGCCGTACGTTACCTCTTCAGTTGCTTGGTATCCATTCATTTTTATATTGATGTCTTTGATGATGGAATTTTTCTAGAATAGAGATAAAAATAATAAATTAGAGTACAAGACGTTCCCTTAACCAAACCTTAACTGGTACCAGTTATGTCGGTAGACAAAGCTCTGACACAACCCTGCGGTTCAGCAGAAGACATCCCCACTTGGAAGGATCTCTGGAGACAAATACTTGTTAGGCTAAATTCACATGTCCACTAATCAACTGTGAACAAATTCAGCAGCGATGCATTGACAAAAAGGTTATACAAAGACATGATACAATGATTTTCAAATCCATGACATCAATGATGCAAAAAAATTATGATTTTTGAGTAAAAGGTCTCACAATGAAGATGTAAGAAGAACCTAAATACTGATTGCACACTCACCTCGTGACACTCTGTGGTCTTCTGTCCAAGTTCTCTAGACTTGTCATCCAAGCGGCTCTGTGGAACAAAACAAGATATCGGAAAGCAGATGAAGCTGAAATATTATATTGCAGCACGCTTCATTACAATCACTGCACTCTGAAAATAGAGTACAGATCTCTACAGTGCAAAATTAGGATGAGATAATCCAACACTGATGTATTATCTTCCTCCATGTGTGCCCTCTCTTCAGTAGTGACCAATGTCCTTAGAAGAAGATCTATAATGGAACCAGTTATTTGTGAGCGGCAGCATCTAAGTTGAGTCCACATGTCCAGTAATCATGTGATAGAGCGGATCCTGCAGTAATCTGTTAGCAAAAAAGTTCAGCAGACACAACTATTATGTCTGTTTGCTTTTTGCAGGATCTGTTGTTTTAATAATGAAGTCTATGGAAAACTGATCCGGTGACTGATCGCTATTTAGTCTCCGTTTTACTGTCATTTGTAAAGGATCCATTTTTTGCTTACTGGATCATTTTCAAATGGAAGATAATTAGCGTCATGTAAAGGATCTATAGGATTTTCTATAGACTCCCATGTTAACAAATAACAGATCCTGAGGAAACAATTTTTTCAAAACAGGCATAAAAGTTGTGTTTGCAGAAGAGATCACTGCTGGATCTGCTCTAATGGAGGATTACTGGACATGTGAACTCAGCCTTAACAAATAGCCACTAACTTTCATTGACATCCTGAACACTGTTATTTGTATTTCTGAATTGTGGAAGTTTTTCCTATAGGTCAGCAGTCTGTGCGTAAAATCATCAAACAAGTGACTATAGGAAATGTTGTGATATATCTTTATCAGAAACATCTAAAATCCTGATCAAACAGAATGGTATCAGATTAAGGTTCGCTCACAATATTGTGTAACTCCAGAAAATGTGGATTGTGAGTTGCCCGTTAGGACTGTGGGGTACTCGGGACCGGTCCCCTTCAGTCTCAGTTGCCTGGGAATGTCACAGTTGTGGCCGCGGACCGGTTCCGTGGTCCTGAGCGACGTCAATAAAAAGGGAAAAATTAAAAAATGAAAAAGGGGTTAATAAAAAGAAAACGTTTGTCATGGACGTGACATCACCCGTGGTTTGTGGCCTGTGTGGACCACCACTGCTTGTCACGATCCCAGGGATGATTGTCAAAGGCAGCAAGGTGATAAGACTTCCACTGGCAGGGCTGGTGATCCCCTAGGCCAGTATTTAGTCTATGTATGGAGATAACGGTGGGGGGTTGCAAGAGTTGGCCTGGTACTGTCCACAGGTGTTGTTCGGGACCCGGAGCTTGGAGGGGAGTTGGGGCTGTCTACGCCAGGCAAGTTCTGAGGCCTACATACTGTGTTGGTTCAGGTGGGCCCTGGCTGCATAGAGCTGTGCTGTGACACTCTCTTGTCTGTGTGAGCCGTATGACAGGTGAAGTGAGCCCTTTTCCGGTCTGTGCCTTCCTCTAACTACCATTCCTGGGCTCTGTAGTGTGGCTGTGTCTTCTGGCCTTATGGTGAGCGGGAAACCTGAAATTGCCCGCTCTCCGGGTTTGGTTGCTGGGTCTAGAATCCCTGACATCCTCGGTCTCCGGTGACTGTAATTCACTAGGTCCTGGGGCGAACCGGCACTGGTTCCACTCCTCAGACCTAGTTCTCTGCATCCTTAGACCCTCACCTCGGGCCTAACACATGGTCAGTCAGTCTCTTAGGACGATCCTAGCGCAGCTACCGTCCGTAGGGTGTCTTCTACAGTCCTTCCTGGAACTGAACTAACTGGCCCCTCCCCCAGACCAGAATTTATAGGGGACATGCCCTGAACCCGGACTATAGAGCTGCTTCTGGCCTCGAGTCAGGATGGTGTTGTGAGTGTGCTTATCCGGTGAATGCCCTGTCTCACCTCCAAGCTTATATTGTGGCTACCGGACTCTGGGGCGCCACACTCTACCTTGGTTAATTTCAGTACTCCCGGTCACTGGTTTGAAACTGGGACGGCTTGTTAGAGGCATTCCCTGTCTAGTACTTTTCGGGTCTTTCTCTTCAATCCCACACACATCCTCCAGGCCAGCGGTCACGGACGTTCTGTAGACGTCCCACCTGGGACTCCTAGCCCTATGTGATGGCCTTTCCTTCATTGTGCTGGTTGTGGAGTATGAGACATAAAACATAAAGACCTTGCACCCAGCCAGTTAATTTGTGGTTAGGGGGCTTGAAGCTTCCCCAGCCACATCAGCAGTACTGGCCCCCTGGTGTCAACCCAGTCCCTTGGTGTACCTGTTTGCCCAGACACACCTTAGGGTACCTTTACACGCTACAACCGCGGAAGAAATTTTTGACGGTGATATTTCTCTCTGGAATGATCACCGCCAAATTGACTCCTTATTGCGGTGTGTAAATTGGGAATTTGGCAGCGATAAAACCAATGTCGCCTGGTTTCGATTTTTCGAATTTTCTTAAGTATATAGCTGT
>JARQOC010004310.1:0-10772 GCA_033576535.1 Allobates femoralis
CCCGGGGGCCCCCCGGCCCAGGAGGAGCCCCCGACCCGGGGAGGGCCCCCCGGCGCCAGGGGGGCCCCCCAAGCCCCGGGGGGCCCCCCCCGGCGCCAGGGGGAGCCCCCCGAGCCCGGGGGGCCACCCCGGCCCCGGGGGGAGCCCCCCCCCCGGGGGGCCACCCCCCCGGGGCCAGGGGGGGCCCCCGGGGGCCCCCCGGGGAGCCCCCCCGGGGGCCGGGGGGCCCCCGAACCCGGGGGGGGCCCCCCGGCCCAGGAAGCCCCCAGACCCGGGGAACCACCCCCGGGGCCGGGGAACCCCCCCCAACCCGGGGACCCCCCCGGCCCCAAAGGGCCCCCAACCCCCCGGGGGGCCACCCCGGGGGCCCCCGGGGGAGCCCCCAACATTAATAAAAATTTCCCCAAAAAACCCCCTATTATTACAATGGCACGACAGAGCCCGCGTCCAGGCCCGGGCCCCACATAAACCCGGGGGCCCCGGGGGGAAAGGGGACTTTTTTCCCGGGGGGAGGGGGCCATTGGGGAAGCCTTTTGCCGGGTCCCCTGGCCCCGGTTATCATCGCTGCCCCCTATTTTCCAAAAATAAACTCATATCCTTTTCCCTTCTTCCCTGTCGCACCCCCGTGCAAACACGGCCGGGCGCCCGGGAAACCCCGCCCAGCACTCACCACACTTCCCATGGGGCCCCGGCTCCCGACCCCCCCGGGGTTTTGTGAGCCACAACGTACGGAAAAAACTAAAAAACGAGGGGCAGTGCCCACCACACTGACCTGTTTCTAACCCCTAGAAAAATTTAAAATTTTTCAATTGTTCATCGATTGGGTTAAAAGGGAAAAAAAGCACTCGACGCCGATATACCAACGCAACTGGGGGGGGGGGAAAGGGGCTGGGCCCCCGGGGTTTTGGGGGTGGTATTAACTTTACAACTTTTTTTTTTCCCCTTTTTTTTGTTTTTTTTGGGGGGGAAAAAATTTTTTCCCAAAATTTTAAAACCCTCACAAACCCTTTTGCTCAGATTTTTTAAATGATGTTTTGGGGTAAAAAATTAAGATTAGACTATTTGAACCCCATAGAGATCAAAAAAAACCCCACAAACGTGGCGGGGGTTTTTCAATATACGAAAACAAAAAAAGAAAAACAGAAAAAAGGGGTCCCCTATTAAAAATTTTCCCCGGGAAAAAAAAGGGGAAAAAAAAACCCCAAAAAGGGGGTTGTCAATTAAAAAAAATGAATAGGAAAAATTTGTGAAACCCTTTGGGGAAAAACGCTTTACTGGAGCAGATCAGTCAAAAAAAACTCCCCCAAAGGGGTGAAAAACCCCCCAAGATAACCCCCCCCTTTTAAAAAAAATCATTTTGGGAAACCCGGGGCCCAAAATAACCCCCTTTTATCTAAAAATCATGTGGGAAAGGGGCCCCAAATAACCCCTTTCATCATAAGAAAAAAGTGAAAAGGCCCAAGAGTAACCCCCCATTTAAAAGAAACAGTGTGAACACGGGCCCCCAAAGTAACCCCTCTCATCATTTAAAAAAATGGGAAAAGGGGCCCAAGGTAACCCCTTTTTCCCTAAGAAACTGTGAACACGGCCCCCAAAAGTAACCCCCTCTGCATCAAAAGAAATTAGTTGGGAACCGGCCCAAGAAAACCCCTCTTTTATAAGAAAACAGTGTGAAACCCCAAGGGGGAAACCCCCCTCTTCATCCAAAAAAAACAGTGTGAAAAAGGCCCCCAAAGAAACCCCCCCCTTCAACCCAAAAAATCAGGGGAAACCCCCCAAATAAAACCCCCCCCTTTTTTCCCCCAAGAAATCATTTAAAAAAGGGCCCCCAAAAGGGAACCCCCCTTTTATCCCAAAAAAATCTGTGAAAAGGCCCAAGGGAAAAAACCCCCCTTTTATCATAAAAAATCGTGGGGGAAAAGGCCCAAGGTAACCCCTCAACATAAGAAAACAGTGTGAAAAGGGCCCCCCAAAAAAAACCCCCCCTTCATTTCCAAGAAAACAGTGTGAACACGGCCCAAAAAATAACCCCTCTTTATGAATTGTAAAAACATTGAGAGAAACCTGATTTCAAGGCAACCTTTTTTATTTTCAAATTTGGCCAAATATTGGGTGCTGTATTGGGGGGCCCCCGTTTTAAAAAGAAAAAGGCCCCCCAAAGCTTGGGTGTCCGGGGGACTGTTTCCCAAAAAAGGGTCGTTTGAAAAAAGAAAGAAAAACGTCTGCAGCAAACCGGTCCGGCCCAAAAATCGAAGTTTTTTTTTGAGAGATGGGCGGGCTTAAAAAAATTGTGAGAAAGGATGCAAACCCACGGCTCCCAAAATTTACTGCTGATCTCAATGAAAACCTACAAAACCCAAGGGGCCCCAAAAAAAGTTCAAAGGGGCTGCCAAATTGGTTTCCCCAGAAAAAGTGAATTTTGAAAAGAGTTTTCTTTTTTTCGACATGAAATTGTAGATTAAAAACTGAAGGCATCAAAACTTGTTAACACAGTGGAATTATATACTTAACAAAAAAGTGTGAAAAAGTGAAAATTGTTATATTCAGGTTTTTCAAAAATCCACCTTTTGCTTTGTTCTGCTTTGCACACTCTTGGGTTCTCTTTATGAGCTTCAAAAGGGGGGTTTAGGAAAAAGGGGTTTCCAACAGTCTTGAAGGAGTTCCCCGGGGATGCTTGCACTTGTTTGGGCCCCTTTTGCTTTCACTCGTGGGCCATCACCCCAAACCCTCTCGATTTGGGTTTAGGTTGGTGACTGTGGGGAGGCCCGGTCATCTGGCTTTTGACCCCATCACCCCCACACCCCTTCCTCCATGCTTCACGTGGGAAACAGATGTAGAGTCCCTTCGTTCACCTTTTCTTTGGCCACAAGGGCCGGTGGTTAACCAAAGATCTCAATTTGGACCATCAAAAACGCACAAATTTTTCCACTTGTGTTTAATGTCCAATCCCCCTTGTTGGGTTCTTTGGGCCCCAAAGGAAGGTTCTTCTGCTTTTTGCCCCTCCTTTAGCATGGTTTCCCAGAGCTATTTTTCCATGAAGGCCTGCGCACAAAATTCCCTCTTAACAGTTGTTGAGGATGGTCTACTGCTGAACTTGTGTGCATTGACCTTGGGGCTCTAAACTGATCTGTTTAACCTCGATTTCTGAGTGGCCTCGGATGAACTTATCCTCCGCGCAGAGGTATCTTCGTCGTCCCCGGGGGTGGGCCCATTGACCCCGTTTTTTTTTTAGCGCTTTATGGTTTTTTCAAGACATTGGGGGCACTTTCAAAGTTTTTTCCCAACCTTTCGGACTGACTGACTTCTTTCTTAAAGGTGCCACTCGTTTTTCTTTACTTGAATTTGTAAATGGTAAGAAAAAAGCAGCTAACTCATTCAGTAGGGACTTCATGTGTATCCACAGAACTCGCACAACCAATGGGTCCCCCAACCCCATTTATAAGGCAAAAATCCCACTTATTTAAACCTGACGGGCCCCCACCTTGAAGTGAAAACATTTTCCCGGGACTACCTCTTGAAGCTCATCAAGAGAATGCCCCAAAAGTGGCAAAGCAGTAATCAAAGGGAAAAGGTGGGTACTTTGAAAAACCTAGAAAAATAAACATATTTTTCGATGTTTCACCTTTTTTAGTTAAGTATATAATTCCCCCATGTGTTAAATCATAGGTTTTGTGCCTTTAGTGTGAAACTACAATTTTTATAGTCATAAAAAACAGAAAACTCTTTAAAGATAAAGGTTGTGGTCCCAAAAATTTGGTGTGTTACTGTAATATATAACATTTCAGAAAAATTTCCCCCACTCCAGTAGTATTAAAAGGGGGCTTTGTGGCGCCCCGCAACGAGTGGTCACAAGAGGGTATTGCACCAAAAAAATGCGCAGCAATATTTCCCGAACTAGATCACACAGTTAACTCAGAGATCCAAAACCCTACGCATCACCTAGCTAAGGGGAATCAGGGATTGGGGGGCGGGGGTGTAAAAGGGTAGTGTGTTTTGGAAAGTTTAGTACAGAAGGACATTGCAAGAAAGAAATCTCCCGGAAAAGAGGAGAAGGACTAAAACCCAAAACTCTCAACTAGGGGGAGGGGGTTCACAGTCCCGTGCGGGCCCCCGGCCACCTTTACCGGGCCATCTCCCTACCGTCACAGGTTTAGCACCCTCACTTCAGTGCCCAACAAGAATCGAAATCAAAATGTGGGTCCCAAAAATTTTCCTTGCCCACTAAGCCGGTTTTCTGGTACCGAAGCTAGCTTTTCCAGCCCCTATGGAACCCAGGGGGGTGGGGGGGACCCCCTTTACAGGGGGCACCCCACCACCGCCCTACACAGTCAATTTGCCAGGGTGTACCCACCCAAAGGACCCACCCCCCCAAAGCATCCGGAACGTTTTTAACCCCCTGGGCAATTTTAACAGCCCCCTTTTCCCGATCTGGGTTCCGGGGGACAACGGCAACATATTTTTTATAATGGGGGGAACAACGCGGATCTCTGAAAACACTGGGCATTGCTGATCCCACCCGGGCCCCCTACCCCACAAAAAATGTATGCCATGTACGCCTGTGGTTAAGTAAAGAACCGTTACGAGATTACAGTGTCCGGGCCCTTTTTATGAATGCTTACCGCAGCTAAAGGTAAACCATCCCCAAAACATCTTGTGCACTCCTGGCTCCCGGGGGATCACCACTGAACCGTGGGGGCGTTCCCTCTTGCTGCATACCATCCCCTGGAGACCCCGCACTCGGGACAGTTACCCGAAAACTCTCATAGGGGGGGTCACGGAAAATTAATCCCCTTTAATCGTTCCCCTAATGGGGTCTCTTCTTTTGAAACGGGCCCCGGGGCCCCCCACTGCCGGGAGGTCGGTCCATCCTGACAAAGGGGGAAAAACAAACGCCTGTCAAAACCCCGGGGGTCCCGGGCCCCGGTGAAAATCTTCGTTCCCCCCTCGGGAACAAATGGCGACTTTCGGGGCCCCACACCCTTTTGTCCCTAAATTTTAAAATGGACTAAAAGGGGTGTGGACCCGAAAATTTCCCATTTTGTTGCCTGATTGGAATAAAACCCCTTTTACATCACTACTGGGTGCGCAAATTTTCTGAAATTGTATTTGTAAATGGAGTGGGCTTTTCCGTTTGCACCCGGGTTCCACAATGGGTGCTGCTTTGTTTTGTTTTTAATATATATATATATCACCACACATATACACTCTTACATTCATTTTTTTTTCTTCCCTATCTATTTTTCTCCAGAGAGATTTAATAATTAAGTAATAAATTATTTTACCCCAAAATTTGTTTTGACATTACAACTCATCCCCCAAAAAAAAAAAAAAATCTTTTACAGCTATTACTTTTTCTATGGCAAAAAGGACAATTTTCCCTTAAAGGAGATTGGTATTTGATTTTCACATTGTTGAGTAATGATCTCCAATTTTGGCACATCACATGTATGGGTCTTTTAAAATCCAGTCAAAAACAAGCCATTATGAACTTTTTATTACGTATGAGCCTTATGTAGAGCGTGTTAAAAGGAGGGCACTTAATTCTGAGGCTATTTTACGTGTTGGAAAAAAAAAAAGAGCCATCAAATAAGGCCTTGAAACCAAGACGTGGATGAACTTGAGGTTTTTCTGATTACCCTTAAGGCATAGAAGATGTGATCTACAAAAAGGGGGTTTGTATCACTCAGCCACTTTCGTGGATCTAAATCCTGCACTACTTGGCTGTAATCTCTAATGGAACAGAATTTTTTGGGGGTTTTTTACAACTTGAAAGAGACAACAGAGATAGCAAATGAAAAAAAAAATTCAAAAGGTAAAAGGTGAACCCCTGGCTCGGAGGATGGATCAAGGGTTCCAGCAGTACATGTAAAACATACGTTCTTTGATGGGGGTTCCTCTAAAATGTCCTTTTATACTGGAAAAGTTTAAAAATAATGAAGAAGTTTTTAGTTTGACCCGTTTAAGATTTATTACCAAAGTTGGCTCAAGGAAATACCCCTTCCAATAGGACATTTTAAAAAAAAAATCAATGTTGAGGCCTTGACTTCTATGAAGATTTTTGGACCCTCAACCAAATTCCAGTAAAGTCAGGGGTCTTATGGTTGAACCAAAACCTCCAAAATCTTATGTTTGAATAATTCTCCAGGGGTCATGGAAATTTTAATCATTTTTTGCACCTGTGTTTTTAAACATTGGGGTTTCTGCTCCTGCTAAGGGATTCGTTGTATCACACCCCCTTTTTGGGTTTTTTTGGTGAATTTTTTCCCCCAGTTAACAATAATGAAACATCCCTTTTTTAAAACAGTTCACACAGATCCTCTTACGCTTCCCCTACAATAGAAAAACCAGTCCCAACAGTCCTAAAAACCGCACTTTCAAAAAATATATAACAGACAAATGGAAGCAAAAAAGCTTACTTTTAAACTTACGTGTACGGGGTTAAAACTATAAAACCCCGGGGAAAAAAAAAGATCCCTTGCAGGCTCAGCTATTTTTGTAGAGAACCAGAATGCAGGTTAAACCCCCGCTAAGCAAAAGGGGTCACAGAGGGAGGTATGCAAAAACCGACCTGGAATAGCTGGGTTAAGCAAATTTAAGGGGCCAGCTGAGGCCCCAAAAAAAAAGCAAACTCATGGGGGGCCCCAGAGGAAAGCTTAAAGGGGATGGACCGAAGCTTTTTTTCAGGGGGGAAAGTAGGGAAAACTTTGGGCGGAAAAAAAGGGAAAGATGCCCCCTTGGAAAGGGGAAGGAGACGTAAAAGGTAATCGGGAAAAACCCAAACCCTAACAAGAAAATACCTACATACAAAATTTTAAACATAAATGAAAATTTTAAAAATTTTTGTAACCACATTCAAAAAGTTTTAGGGTTTTTAAATTTATGGCACAGCTTGGTTCATTCGGGGAGCTTGGGTCCTTTTGGGAAAAATTTCCATTTAAAAAATGATATGAAAAGACATGCACAATGTATTTTGAGATAGGAGTGTTTTTTTTTTTCTATTTTTTAATCGTGTCCCCCTTGGATATTTTCCCGGGAATTCTGGCAAGCTTTAAAGGGGTTTTTCACACTTCTTTCAATTGTTGATTATTCTTTAAAGGTTCCAACCAATTCCTTCATATCCCCGTTCCTTTTACATTCACCATTCCGGGGTAGCACTCCCTTTCTTGGGAAATATTTTCCCCCTCACATCCCCCAAGGGGTTTAATCTCTGTCTGGGGACTTGCCCCCAAAGGGAAAAACTTTTGTTTAAAAAATCCAAACAATCTCTTTTCGGTGATCAAACTGTCCAGGGATTCAACAAGTCTTCGCATTGCAATTTAAGGGGGATAAAAAAAATCTTCTACTCGGGGGTTTTTAGGTCCACTTCCCATGTGACACAGTTTCAGTGAACAGCCCCTTTTACATCCCTTTCACTTCCATCTTGGTTCCGGGGGTCACCTGGATGCGTGCCTCAAACTATGCGATGCCTTTATCTATCTGTCAAATCAAATAAATGGAATAAAATGGGCTCAACAAAACAAAGCTGTCAACCACATTTTTAAAAACTAGTGGAAAAATCTCAAGAATCTAATGACATAAGGGGAAAATACAAGGGAGGGAAAAAAAAGGGTTTAAGGGTTTAATCTTATAATTTAAAAATTTTAAAAAAAAAATTCAAAGAACACAGTTCACAAAGCAGCAAGCTGATAAGAAAATAGTCTTTTAAGTGTTTTTTCACACCGGGGCCCAAAACCAAAAAAATTTGAAAAATTTAGACAAAACCCAGCCCGAAAATTTAAAAACAGAGCATGCACTATACTAAATCCATTTAAAAGTCCTAGCCCCGCAAATAAATAATTAAGGAAAAAAAAGGGGAATAGTAGCAGTAGAAACCTTCTAGTATTGCAGACCTTACATGCAAGAAAAAGCGGATAGAAAGTACTAAAACAGGGAAAAAATCCTTAAAAAGCACAGCCGTAGTTTTGGGGGGCAAGCCAAGAAAAGGTGGGGGCCAAAAAAACAATACCCGCAGAGTAATTAGAAGGCCCCAACTGGAGTAGCCGGAGAAGGAGCAAACAGATGATGCACAGGGAAGCCAGAGTTGGAGTCAAAATACTTAAGAAAGGCCTGGAAGTCGGATTAGAGCTTAAATAAGCAGGGAAAGCAGGAAAACAAGAACCCATGGACAGAACAAAATAGCAGACACCATCTTGGATAAGGGAAAGGAGACATAAAAGGTAACCAGAACGCCAGAGTCCTGACACACATAGTTGAAAAAGTTTGAGTGGTTATAACTTCCTATTCTCAGATAGAATAAAGAGAACCACACATGGCCTTCATCGAGCAGATATTTTCATTTCAGCAGCTTACCTTCTCATCTGCTTCTTTGGTCTTCACACTACATGAAAATGACATAAGATGGGTCATAGAGTGATCAAGTCATTATATACAACACATATATAATATGAAGAGGAAAAATTACACATGTCTTACACTGTTTTTCCATGAGAGATATTGTTGAATGTAGACTCTGAAATAGGAACAGAAGAACAACGGTTTTATTGAACTTAGTAACATGCTCTGTACCTTTTTTGGGATTGTGACCATTTGCAACCCAATGACCTGACTATATATGAGAAACAAGATGGATAAACAAGAAACCTCCAGAGATCAGAGACTATTGATTATGTGAGATTCTTCAGGCCTAACCAACTCCTGACCATATACAGTGTATTCACCACTCTGGGTCAACACTGGAAGATAAAGTTAAAAGGGTTATCTGGGATTTATATACAAGAAAAAAAAAAGAAAAGATGTGCTTCAGTACAAACAGGCAGGTTAGCTGCTACCTACCCTACCTGCCCGGCACCAGTCAACCCTCCGTTTACCTCCGGCACAGAGCGGCATAGACCACTCCTGACAGGACAGCATGGCGGGGTAAACAGAGCAGAGGCTGCATTTCCACTCTGCTCTGTGGAAGTGAATAGCCAACGTCATGCTGACTGACAGCCCCTCGCTACCTGATTTAGGGAGCCGGCTGTCAGTCAGCGTGATGTTGGCTATGCGCCCAGCTACAGAGGGGAGAAGTCACCCCCTCCGTTAACGTGACATCAGCAGAAGGAGCAAAACCACTGGCAGGAGTGGTCTCAGACCACTCCATGTCGGCGGTGGACGGTGCCGGGCAAAAAAGGCAGGTAAGTGCCAACTACTGGCCTGTTAGTGCTTAGGCACAATTTTATTGATAGAATCCAGATAACCTCTTTAAGCTGGGTCTCACAGAAACCTGTCCCACATTAAGGCTATGTTTGTGTGTCCTACTGCCCCATGAAGGGTTCATTCCTGAATCAACATGAATCCACATCACACGCACTGATCACCTGGCCGATCGGGGATAATCAACATTAAGAAATTAATGTGGCCAATTCTCTTGCGTGATCTACACTAGTGCAGTTTGCAATTTTGGGGTATATCCACAACAAAAAAAAAAACAAGGGCAAGCCTACCATAGAACATATATACGTTGTGAACATACACTAGGGTTGTGTCCATACCAGCTGATCCTGAACCATCTTTCCCTTTCCTCACAAGTCATAGTCATTGATCTAACAGTTTCATCTGTCAAAGCTCTTTCTTTTATACTTGGGTCTTTTTAGCTCGAGTCTAATCTTCTCCAGCGTCTTGAAAAGGTCAGACTTCCAAAACTAAACCAATGCTCCAGTTCATTGACACGTAGGCCAATTTATGTACTGCATACCTCCCAATACTTACAATGGCCAAAGTGGGGCATTTCACAATGAAGGATCCTGTAGTAACGTTCTAGGTTATTCAACCAACAAGGCTACAAACTAAGATTGTACAGGTTGATCCTTTTACATTGTGAACATACCCTAGGGTTGTGTCCAAACCGGCTGATCCCTTTATTAAGGAGCATCTTACATTCCCTCACAGGTCATTGATATAGAAGTTATAAAACTATGAGTCATTTTAGCTTTAGTCTCTAATATCCTCATACACAAGAAAGAAAGAGAGAGAAAGAAAGAAAGAGAAAGAAAGAAAGAAAGAGAGGAAGAAAGAAGTGATCATTCACTGATCTAAAGTCATCAGGTCATAGTTTGCAACATTAACCTCAAATTATCTGATGCCAGCTATGTACTGCTTGTCTAACACTGCATTGGTAATGTAAAGTGGCGCCCACAACAAAGCTTTGCCACAGGTGGGGGTCTCCCGAAACCTTGTCTCAAGCAATTGGTGGAGCTCTAAATAGTGATCCCCAGGTGCAACCAACTGCAAACTGCACACAATGGACTACAGCATACGCTTTGGTGATCTTACACCATAAATTATATGGTATTATGGAAGAAGACGTGATATTTCACATAATTCAGGAAAACACTACTCAGCAAAGCTAACAGTTTTCAATAACAATAGGCTGAATTATGAATTCCACTCCTGGGTATAAAACAGGATTGGACTCAAAATCCGTACAAGATAAGTAATGCAAGTCTAAGCAAAATGATTGTTCAAAGATGCACAAAACTCGTTTTTCAATGGAATCTATACAAATGTGACATACAACACATGGACTGTAACAGAATTCCCCCTTCCCCAGAAAAGGGGTTCTAAACGATGGGAAATAAGAGGCAGCAGTGAGTGCAGACCTGGTTGTATCCTTGCTCTTGGCTTGAGGATAAAGCTGCTTAATGGAACCAGCATCAGATCAAAAGTGGTCTGTTCTTGCTCCTCAGTTGTTTTTTTGTTTGTTTTTTTCTTTAAAAAATCCATCCTGTGGTCCC
>JARQOC010004311.1:0-7500 GCA_033576535.1 Allobates femoralis
CAACTCGACTCCAACTCCCCCTAGAGGTGACTATATCCCTTGTGAGGTAGCAACCGGGGAACCCGCTTGCAAACGACAAGAAACACGTGTTTATAAGTTTAACCAATGTGTACCCGTTTATTTTCACATATTAACAACATAACCCGGGTAGCATGTTGGACACATATCACATTGCATATAAACACTTTACATAAACACATCATACATTACATAAAACATTTATATTGCACATATACATTCACAGTAACCCGGGACCTGTAACCACGACTCTCTGTCCCCATTGGAGCTCTACTAACAGCTCCCGTGGTGGCTACGGCCTCCGGCCTACTTACACATCTTACAGTACCTTTATAATAAATACATTTGATATACTTCGATGATGACCCTTCCGGGTTCATAACAGGGATTGGCAAACCCTAGTAATCCGTGGCTGCGGCCTCAGGCCTAACCACGCGTTACCCAATACGGGAGCCCTTCTAACCCCTGCTTCTGACCTTCGTTACCTACGCCTCAACGGGCCCTGTGGGTCCCAATGGCGGTACCTGCCGCCTGGCTTTAGTCCCCCAGCATGATGACTCAACACTCACCCGTAGTCAGGAATCCTGCCTGACCGGGTCCTTACATACCGTATGTGATCCATCATTCAAACGTCCATGGATCACACACCTGCTCACAGCCCACATCCATGGACTGTGGCCCCTCCATGGCCCATTACAGGGATTGGCAAACCATAGGTCACGGGAACCTCTACATCCGTTACCTACTGGAGCCCTCTTACCCCTGTCTCTGGCACCACAGGCACACTCACCCCATTAGAGGTCGTGGTTGAGGGATCAGGTACCCTCTGCATGCAGCAGGGCAAGCCTCCCTCTCGTCCCAAGGACGGAACGCCTCCAACATCATCCATACCAGCTGGGTCACTGTCTCTCCACATTATTATACATGGGTCTTACATAGGTCATCATCTCTCATTCAGGGCCATTACTTACGCCCTCATACACATAGTTCATCGGGTCCCTTAACTGAGTACTCTGACTCGGACCCAAAGGCGGTCTATGCCCGCCTGGCACACTACATACAATTGCCTCCACGGGCTACATACATTCCGGTTCATCAGGACCTTTAACGGACTCCACTGAGTCGGTCCCAAGGGCGGTCTATACTCGCCTAACATGATTTACGCACACCAGGTGCACAGTTCACACTATCGCTCGGGAACTGCTTTCTTACCGGGCACGGATCCGGGTCTCGCTACCTGGGTCACAGGTTCCACCAGGCATCCCCACAGGCTCCTTTCCCGGGCGTGTTTCACCCCACGCCCAGTCTAGCGTCCACGGGTCAACCATGGCTTCCCCCTCTAGGTGCGGACACGACCACGGACCTCGGCACCGGCATGGAGCTAGCATGCTCCCATCATGTCATGCACACAGAGCCTTGGACTGCTCTGCACTCAGGCTGGTCTCAGCTTCCATCTCAATCACTCTCAGCTTCCAGGATCAAGCTCAGCCTCCAGAATGAATGAATCTCAGCCTCCAGCATGAATCTATCTCACAATCACTCAGGTGGCCGGCTCTTATCGTGCCAGCCACTCCCACCTGGACACACCCCCTCAGCTGCTAATCATCAGCTTCCACACAGCTCAGGTTAACTCCCTGTGTTCCGGGTTGTCAGCACTCACTCATCACATCCTATTCTTTATGGACTCCTCTCACTCTCACTGCCGCTCATTAGGCTCATGAACTCATTGTGTTCAGGTTGGTTCACACAGTATTACCATCACAGGAAAACCGGCCAGTGTGCACAGGATCATCCTCTGATCCTACATGTGATGTACCCGGCCATGCGGATCATGCCGGCGGTGCCTCACACCCTCCGAGAAGTAACCTCCCACCACTACCCTAGTGTGGGAGTGCAGGAATGGGTCCCTCACACCAGCCTACCATTCACTTGCAGTTGGGGAAATTACACTGCTTTTATGAGTGTAATACCCCGGTGTGGCGCCTGACCATCAGGGGCACCACATGGACTTTTAACAAATGGAAGAGGGCCTTATTACAGAATGTCGTGCAGCCGCCAGTAGTATTGAGATCACCATCCCCACCGGTTGAGAAACCAGAATAAGGCGCAGCAGAGTCCAGGTAAAGCCATTGCCCCAGTGGAGGGAGACACCCTGCTAGGTCCCCTGCCAGCCTCTCTGTCCACACCCCCCATCCAGTGAATGAGAACCCAGGGGTAGGACCGCAGTGTGGTGGAAAGGATTGACCAGAGAGCCTCATTGAAACCCGGAGATCATGCCGCTTCAGATCCTCATGAAAACTAAGACACTAACATTCCGTTGGGTGCACAGAGATGATGACTTAATGGGGCTCCCTGAAGCGGTCCAGTCCAGAGAGGCTCGAGTGGGAAGTGTGGCAAAGATAATAAGTGAGGAGGAGTACCACCGGCAGAGACAGGCTGTCAAGGAGGCCGAGCGGCAGGAAAGGCAGGCTAGATGGAATACCAAGGAGGAAGCCAACCTGTAGGACAAGACCTGTACCCGAAAGACTGCAGCGACTGACTCAGCTGAGCGAAAGCACGGGACTGTTGTAGCTTTCAACTTGCAGCATGGCTGAGGGTTTATCCAGGAATCCGGCACGGACCAACAGATTTTCATCAGCAGAAGGGACATCGAATCGTACCTTCCCAAAGGGCATCCCAGCAGGGATCTGTAACTGGGAGACAAAGTCAGCTGTGTGCTGCCGACGACCAATGAGAATAGCGCCTCACTTCCCATAGAGATATAATGGATGACTTTGAGTTTCAAATTTACCGCTGAAAGTGAGGCGCTATTCTCATTGGTCGCTGCCAGGACACAGCGACCAATGAGAATAGCGCCTCACTTCCCATAGACATACATAGCGGTGTTTCGAGCGATGCATGGCCGGGCCCTTGGTTCGATTTTCGGCCACGGCGCTCGGCTGTCGTCGGTCGTCACCGGGCCATGAAACTCGCAATGGACCTACGTGCCGCAGTTACCGCGGCTGAAACGACTCACCTATCTATCTATCTATATCTATCTCTATCTATCTATATCTATATGTATATCTATATGTATCTATCTATCTATCTATCTATGTATATCTATCTATATCTATATCTATCTATCTACATCTATCTATATCTATCTATCTATCTATCTATATCTATCTATCTATCTATGTATATCTATCTATATCTATCTATATCTATCTATATCTATCTATCTATATCTATCTATCTATCTATATCTATCTATATATCTATCTATCTATCTATCTATCTATCTATCTATATCTATATGTATATCTATATATCTATATGTATCTATGTATCTATCTATCTATCTATCTATCTATCTATCTATCTATATCTATGTATCTATATCTATCTATCTATCTATCTATATCTATGTATATCTATATCTATATCTATATGTATATCTATATATCTATATCTATCTATCTATCTATCTATGTATATCTATCTATCTATATATCTCTATCTACATATCTATCTATATCTTTCTATCTATCTATATCTATGTATCTATATCTATCTATCTATCTATCTATCTAGATCTATCTATCTATCTATATCTATCTATATCTAGATAGATAGATAGATAGATAGATAGATAGATATAGATAGATATAGATAGAGATAGATAGAGATAGATATAGATATAGATATAGATAGATATAGATATAGATATAGATATAGATAGATATAGAGATAGATAGATATAGAGATAGATAGATAGATAGATAGATATAGATATAGATAGATATAGATAGATAGGCGAGTCGTTGCAGCCGCGGTCACTCCGGCACGTAGGTCCATTGCGAGTTTCATGCCCCGGCGACGACCGACGAGAGCCGAGCGCCGTGGCCGAAAATAGAACCAAGGGCCCAGCCATGCATCGCTCGAAACACCGCTATGTATCTCTATGGGAAGTGAGGCACTATGCTGACTGGTCGGCGCAGCACACAGCGACCAATCAGCATAGCGCCTCACTTAAGCGTTAAATTTGAAACTCAAAGTCGTCCATTATATCTCTATGGGAAGTGAGGTGCTATTCTCATTGGTCGCTGTGTGCTGCGGCGACCAATGAGAATAGCGCCTCACTTTCAGCGGTAAATTTGAAACTCAAAGTCGTCCATTATATCTCTATGGGAAGTGAGGCGCTATTCTCATTGGTCGCCGCCAGAACACAGCGATTGGGGAGTTTGGTGTCCATAACTAAATGTATTGTACATAAGGTTTTTACCTATTCTCTGCAGTCACACAGCACATATGAGGTATGGGCATAATAGCTCGCCGGCCAGTTATAAAGATGGCTGCGGCGGACTTCATTTACAAGTGCGCATGCGCAGCGACGCTGCGGCGTCATGACGTCATGCCGTCATCGGAGCATGCGCGAATAATCCCGGAAGATGCTGGGAACATGAGGCAGTCGTGTTGTGGAGTGATGGACAAGCATAATCCTATCACCTGAGTATATATGAATATTTTAATACCTCACATGTGTCACTAATCAAGTTATTAACACTCATTAATGTTTTTAATACTTCCAGGAATATTGAACCTGGTGTTTATCAGCACTATATAAGGCACTTTATATATATACTATGTTTTGATACATTCTGTAGTGTTTTTAAATATCACAGTGACATTTATTGTAAAAGTTTTGATAATTGATCATATGATGTTTTTTGCATAAATAACACAGCTATACCCATGATGCACTATGCCTGATGAAAACCGCAAGGTTGAAACGTTGTACCACATGGCTTAAGTAAAGCTGCTTTTTCACCAATGTGACTTGGAGTGCTGCCTGTCTTTTTGGATTCTTTGTCTTGCTGCAGTTGAGCCCTGCTACAGGAAGTATTGCACCCGTTTTTACTGGTTTTTGTGCTGATTCTACTTTTTGTCTATTTTGTATTTTGCTCCTGGAATCATTGCACTTTATTACATCTACTTTATACATTTTTAAGATTTTGATATACTCATTATGGATTTGGACTATGAAGAGTCATGTGTCTCTTATGGAATGGAAGATGAGGATAGAATCTTGGGGGCAGTAGGGGGAGAAGCCTCCTTTCTTGTTAACCCCTCTACCTCTGAAATCAAGA
Organism: Allobates femoralis; assembly: GCA_033576535.1. Lineage (NCBI taxonomy): Eukaryota > Metazoa > Chordata > Amphibia > Anura > Aromobatidae > Allobates > Allobates femoralis. The sequence goes on from JARQOC010004311.1 coordinate 5,151, forward strand.
AAAAGTATGAAAATGATTTAAAAAGACTGACTACGATTGAATTACATCTATTAACCTTAAATGAGTATTACAAAGCCAAAATTATCCCCAGGGGGCTTCGCTCAAATGTTAGACCTAATTTAATGATGACATCTACTGAGTATTGTGCCAAATTTTGTAGAATTTCAAACAAATATGCTTTTGATACAATCCTCCTAAACATGGAATTTTTACAGAGTGAATCTATTAAAATCAAGGATTGCATTTCTGAGACTGAAAACAGATTAAAAAATTCTTTATCTGAAGCAGAATGGAAAGCTTTTTTGGACCTTGTTAATACACATGTATCCAAGTTGAGAGCTGAATTAGAAGAAACGAAGAGAAAAAAGTGGTCAAGGGATCAGGAAGACTATCAGCAGGGCAATATTTATAATTGGCAGAGGGATAATAACAATTGGAAGAAGAAAGGTCATACTTGTAAACAAATTTGTAAATTTTTCCGTATTTCTGATGCTGATAATAATTTTGACACTTTTTCTCATAGGCACCAATATTCCAAAACCATAGAACATAGGACAAGGAGAGGGGGCCGGCGACAGCACCGACAACAAAAAAGAAAAAGAAAAGAAGGGCAAAACCAAAGCAACAACATCTCAGAGACAGATGTGGACACGAAACAGAGAAATGAATTAGTAATCAATATCTCCAACAAGGTACTTACACCGACACAAGAGATTGTATTGGGTAAAGGCCTGAGTTTTTCTCCAACATCCCATATCAATTGGTTTCAATTACTTATTGACCTTGAAAGATTTTATAGAATTGGTTTCAATTACTTATTGACCTTGAAAAATTTTATAGACGTATAAAATTGCGAAAGTGGTTTCATGGGAAGGCTACAACAAATATACAAAGTCAGAGTGGTTTTGATTGCAAAAATCTGGGAATACCTACGAGCAGTAATTTTACTCCTCCTAGTTGTTCTACAGCAATATCAGCATTTATGGAAGGTGTAAATAAAGATATTGATAAATTGAAGGCTGATATAAAAAGTGAATTTGTTAATCCTAATTTAACTACTATGGAAAAAGAAGCATTAGTTGAACTTGTTCGTGATGACAGTATCACTATAAAAAGTGCGGACAAAGGCGGTGGTATTGTCATTATGGACAGGAAGAAATATTTAGAAGAATTGAGATCTCAAGTGTCAGATATTAATGTATATAAAAAATTAACAAGGGATCCTAAATTTGAGATTCAGCGCCAGCTTAAAAAAATACTTGATACAGCGATTAAGCATAAATTGATTGAACAGGATTTTGGTAGATTTTTTAATGATTAAATTTCCGTCTACTCCAGTCATTTATGCCCTTCCCAAGGTTCATAAATCTTTAATGAATCCACCGGGACGCCCCATTGTGGCTGGCACGGATTCTGTGCTCAGCCACGTGGGGGTCTTTTTGGATAAAATTTTGAACCCCATCGCTATGGAGTTTTGCTCCTATGTGAGGGATACAGGAGACTTTTTGAAAAAAATTGCAGAATTAAACTTGGAAAGTGATAATTATCTACTCGTTTCTTTTGACGTTGTGAGTCTTTACACATCGATCGAACACGAGTTTGGGATTGAGTGTATCAGAAAAAAGCTGAGCGGCAGAGGTTATTCTGACTTGGAAGAAAAATTAATTTTAGATCTCTTAACACTGGTCCTGACTAAAAATTATTTTCTTTTTGGGGATGAATTCTTCGAGCAACAAAGAGGGACCGCGATGGCGGCTAATATGGCCCCGGCATATGCAAACATTGCTATGAGGGTCCTGGAGGAGGGTGTCGTCTCTGTGTCCCACCACTTCCTACATGTCAGGGGGTGGTGGAGATACATTGACGACATCTTCCTCCTATGGACCAGCACAGAAACGGCCCTTTTAGACTTTTTCCAGTTTATGAATAGTATCAATAATACCATTAAATTTACGATGGTCAGCTCTTCAGAACAGTTACAGTTCCTTGATGTCTCTGTGAAAAAAGAGGGTACTAGTTTGTCGACGAGTATATTTGTAAAGCCCACTGATAAGAATAACAGTTTGTTGTTCTCAAGTCACCACCCTCGCAATATGGTGGAAGCTATTCCGTTCAGTCAATTTCTGAGAGCAAAGAGAATAGAAAGTGATGAGAAATCACTGGATAGCACCTTGAATACAATGACAGATAAATTTGCTAAAAGAGGTTATCCAGTGAAGCTCTTGGAAAAACATAAAAATAAATTGAGGTCAATTGAAAGAAGGGAGTTGTTGTACCAAAAGAAAGAGATAGCATTAAACGTGTTCCATTTGTCTCTGTGTTTTGTGAAGAAAGTAATTTGGTAGCCCGG
>JARQOC010004312.1:0-10742 GCA_033576535.1 Allobates femoralis
CTTCCTGGTCAACCTTTACACTCCTAACCACGACCAACACATCTCCTACACATCGATTATCCAGGTTCTCCTAGGACTTGGGCCTGTTCGCCTGATAGTGGGAGGAGACTTTAACTTAGTACACTGTTCCACCCCAGAACAGTCCGCACCCTCTCCACAGACCTCAGCAGCCACCACATCCTTCTTACACTTCATGGAACAGCTTTCACTCATGGAGAGTGACAAACTCCACAGCTAGATAGTACACGTGCCACTCCCTCACCCATCAGTCCTTCTCCCAGATCGATTTCTTCCTCATCTCCTCACAACTATGCCCCTAACATCACAACTCCTGTATTCACCCAATACTGATCTCAGACCATGCTCCCATCTCACTGTTACTAACTCTAGTGGAGCAGAGCCCTCAGATGAGACATTAGAGGTTTCCCTCCTACCTAGCAGAGTCGGATGACTTCAAAACCTTCCTTAAATCACACTGGAATGATTTCTTAGATGACAATATTATCCACACTGACAACACCCCTCTGCTCTGGGCCACTTCTAAGGCCATTATGAGAGACCATATCGGCATTTGCTCTAACCCCATCCCCTGACACACAACAAGCCTTCACCATGGCCAAACACCTTCTTGACTCCCTCATACATTCCCAATCACACTGACAAGTTCAACTGACCTGAAACAAGTTTTACCGCTGGGGAAACAAGACAGGAAAATTATTAGCGACCCTAACAAAAGGCGAACAACCCTACAAACCAATTCTTAAACTACGGAACCCCACAACAGGTTTGCAGATGACCGACCAGGAAGAGATAATGAAAATTTTTAGTGACTACTATGAAGACCTCTGCAGAACCCCCCCTTCACCTCTGCTAACCTACCATCGAGTAATTCCTTCCTGAACCCAATCGATCTCCCATCCCTGAACACTGATCAACAAGTGACGCTGGCTATTCACCCATGGGTCTATGGGAACTCGGGACCCGGGCGTGGAGTTGGGGGGATGTCACTGGTGGCCTGCCCGGACTCGTAACCCTGGTAGTCAATTGTAAATAAGAATAAAAAGGGGAATAAAAAGGGATAAATGTCTCGTGACACCACCTGTGGTTTCTGGTGATGGCACCAGCACTGCTGTGGGCCTCTGGAGATGATGGACGGCCAGCTAAATGGTATAGCTCCCCACAGGCGGAGCAGAATCCCCGGGGTTGTGATGAGGTGACCGGAATTTGCACAGGGAGGTGGCTAGGCAGCCGGGCCACTGCTACAGTCTCTGAGCTGGACAGGGTCAGAGTTGGAGAAACAGACACACACACTGGAAGTTGTTTCTGTACCTTTACTGGTGGTATTGAAGATACTGTCCAGGGCATACTCCGGTGGTTGGCAAACACTTCTGGATCTCCACAGTGAGTGAGTGTAAGGCCTCCTTGTTGCTTTTCCCTTAGTGAAGCCTCTGACCTGTGTGCAACTAGGCCTGGCCTCCCCTGTGTCTCTGTCACCTGCATTGTGTGGTGAGAAACCTCTGTGTGGACTACCGCTATCACTTCTCCTGCGGTGCGTGGCTCCCTTCTTGGTTGCTGTACAGGTGTCCAGGAGACCATAGTCTCCTCGGTGAACCGGTGTTTCTGCTGGGCTAGATGCTCTCCTGCAGACTCGGACTCCGGTGTCAGGGTTGCTTTCTGGGGTGAACCAGTATGACTCCTCTGCCCCCAGTCTGATGTTACTTCACTCCTTTAGCCTTGCCTTCAACCTCGCTCTTTGGCCCTTACACTGGCTAGGCTGGCTAGGCTGGTTAACTGTCAACTGGCTCTGACACATCAAGACTTCTTCACAGTTCTCCTAGCGACTGCACACTCTGACTAACTCCGCCCCCAGCATCGGTATTTATAGGGGATCTTGCTTAAGGCAGCAAGTAGAGCTCCCCCTACAGGTCTGTGGTGGAAGGTGTTGGGTGTATGTGGTACCTACTGTGGAAACCCATCCATGTTTGAGGTGGTTCTGTGGCTACCTATAATGGCAGGGCGCCATACTGGACTCTTAGATAACAGAAGACGAAGTGAGACGAGCTATAGCAGACGCAATACAGCTGCAAGACCCCTGGCCCTGATGGTTTCTCTGCTGAATACTACAAGATACTATCCCCTGACAGTACCCACCCTGACTAACCTCTTCAACACAACTTTCCTTCAGGAAGTCCTCGTCGATAGATTTACTGACTCACGCACCATAGTTATCCCGAAACCCAATAGAGACCCACTACTACCACAATCATACCACCCAATCTCACTCCTCAACCACGACTACAAACTCCTGGCAAAAATCTTAGCAAGACGCTTACAACTGATATTACCCGGTCTCCTATGTGAGGCTCAAACGGGCTTTACTCAGGGGCAGAGCAGTGTGGCAAACATACACCTGGCGGTCGCTGCTACGGTCTTGGCCCAACACTCACCGAGCCGTCCCGCAATGCTGATGAGTCTAGACGCTGAAAAGGCCTTTGACAAAGTGGCATAGCCTTTTTTGTATGAAGTTCTGGGCAGGGGGAATTTTGGCCCAAGATTCCTGGAATATATCCAATACCTCCACACGAACGCAAATACCCAGGTCTCTATCATCGGATGCAGCGCACCAACTATAGACATATTCCGAGGAGTCAAACAAGGATACCCTCTGTCACCCCTCCTATTTAACCTTTCTATTGACCCCCCTAATACGCCATCTGTTGCATACCCCTACTTTTAGGGGACACCCAGTGGGCTCTAGGGAGCTCAAGGTCGCCACATTCACAGATGATGTCCTGCTGGTAGTAACTAACCCCAAACAGGTTCTGCACTCTCTTACATGCAAAATAGAAGATATGGGAGGCCTATTGGGCTATAACATTAACTGGGACAAAACAGAAGTGATGATGTTAAGCGGCCCCTCCAGACCGTCATGGATATCGGGGTTCCCCTGTTAGTGGACCACTAGCTCACTAAAATACCTGGGAGTGCAAGTGACGAGACACCTGGCTAATATACACAAAACCAACATCAGCTTATAGCTCAACAACCTAAACTCCACTTTAGCCAAATGGAAAGATTTTAACCAATCATACCTGGGCAGGGTCAACTTAATTAAAATGACAGAATTCCCACGCCTCCTCTATCTTTTTCACACTCTGCCAATCTACTTAGCCCCGAAAGAGGAGAACCGGATCAACTGTCTATACAGCTCATTCATCTGGGAGGGAAAGAAGCCCCCGCATTGCCTATAAATTACTCCAACAGCTGAAGAGGAATGGTGAGATAAACTTCCCTGATATCAAACACTATAATTTAGTGTCCCTATTCCGAGTGGTGGTGGACTGGCTAGGAGGGACCTCCTGCTGTGCCCAGTATGATTTAGAGTGCTGTCTCACACCAGGACTGGCTCTCCCTGCTCTCCTACACCTCCCTTATATTGAACTGCTGGCTGAGGTGAAGGTGAACCCCCTCCTGGTGTCTACATGGAAAGCATCGTAGAAAATACACCAACAGTTCCAACTCTCTCCCCAGACATCCCTCCTCCTCCCACTCATTGGTAATCCCCATTTCCAACACAGACACATGCACCCTGTCTTCCACCGGTGGCACTCTCAGGGTATAACATCCATTAAACATATGATCCACCCAAGGGAACACCACATGTATTCAAGAGAGGAAATGCAATCTAAATACCCGACCGCTATATTCCCCCCATTCTAATACGTACAGGCTAAGAGTTATATGACAAAGATAATAACTCATATCTCTAAGCGAGAGTGGAGTCCACACCTGCTTACATGGTTCACTAAGTCTAACACCTCAACTGACCCAATAGCCTCCAAATAAAAATTCATCCATGGCATGCTGGACTACAAGCAATCTCAATTCCCACTAACACAATGACAGATTGATGATCCCACCCTATCCTACAGCACAATCCTAAAAGCTCTAGACCAAGCCCAGAAATTCCTCCCCTCAGCCCGTTTCATTGAAATGAGACTGAAAATCTGCCACAGATCCTATTTAACTCCCCATAAGGGTCATAGAATGGGGCTATACACAACCTCTGAGTGCTTTAAGTGCCGCTCCCCCGAAACCAATCTGTTCCCACTGCCTATGGACATGCCCGACCATCCAGCCCTTCTGGACCAAAATACGACAATTTACCACTGCATACCTGAAAAACTTTGCCTCTGATGAGCCTCTATGGGCCATCTTTAGATATCTAAAGCCAGATAAATACATATGCTCTCCAGGGGCCTGTAAACTGCTGCACATGGTGGCGGCACCCGGAGTTAAGGCCATCCTGCAGGTGTGGATCCACGAACATGCTCCTCCATTTAGGATCTTTTTAGACAAACTATCATTCTTGCTTCAGATGAATTGGGCTGAGGCCTCCTTGTGTGGCGCCCCACTGGTCAGTGCGCCACAGTAGGGGTACTGCACCCATGACTGAGTGTGCTCTATTCCTGTCATTGGGGAGTGTAGCGTCAACCTGAGGCTCTTATCCTGCATTCACACACTCTAGAGCAGGGGACTACAGGGTTAAATCCTTTGCTGAGAGACCCAGTCCCGGTGGGAGGAGTTTCAGGCTAGAGCAGTGTCAGAGCAGGAAAGCACAGTGAGAAGCAGAACGAGAGAGACAGAGAAGGACCCTTCAGGGGACACCACAGGGAGGGTGCCCAGAAGGAACGGCAACCCAGACAGAAAGAGGAGACCCAGTGCCAGACCTGCTACAGTCCGGGGGAATCCTGGTCCACTAACGTCCTGGTCCACTAACGTAGAGCCAGCTCTGAGGTACAGTGCAGGCAAGTCCATCCTTGAGCTGTCTACACCAGCCAGTTGAGAGGTTGAGCTATAAGCCCTGACCCCTCCGTCCAGTATGTGCAGCCCTGCCAGAAGGACTAGATCAGGTTGAGCCCATTAGAGAGACAAAGAAGGGTACCTTATATCACCCAACGGGCCTGGTAGACAAGCAGGCTGTGCACGGCAGCGCAAGGAAGTAAGGAGGTGCAAGAAATAGAAAGCAGAAGGTACTCTCTGGGTGCCTCAAAGAGACGTTATTCTCTTCAGTGACTACCAGGCCAGCTACCCGCTAAAGACTGTGTAATTGTGAACCTGATCCGTGCACTTTTACAAGTAAACACCCGTACAGAGTCCATAAGCCTCCAGTGTCTTATTCCAGCAAGCTAACACACAGAGCTGCTACCACATCCAGCATTACGACAACCAGCACAGCAGCTACACTGCCCCAGGGGCTCAGCTCCACTTGCAGGGAGCTGCAACATCCAAGCTGCAATACCATTGTCCTTGGAGGTCTGAAGAGGCGCTGGTGCCCAGCACCAGAATCTGCAGGTGGCGTTATGACAAACTTTTACTTTTCTTTATTTCCATTCCCTAACCCCTTTTTAGTTGATCACCAGGGCCACGGGTCTGGACAGGCCACCAGTGACATCCCAACTACAGCAGGGCCCAGATACTCGAGTCCCCACACAACCCTGGGTAATTCACTTGCACAAGGATGAAAGGGTGCATTCCTTCTTTGAAACCTGTGAAAGTTTCATCTCTCTGCTCCCACAACGCATCAGAGATGACATCAGAACTTGTTTCCAACCTACAGTGTGGTATCAAGAGCAGGTACTACTAGGGAAAGCACCCACATAGATGCATGTTCAATAGAGCCTCCAAATAGAGACACATCTAAGGGTCAGAGGTCCATCCTGGTGTCAGAGGTCAGTCCCGGTGTCAGTGAGTCCCACACAACTCCCAAAGAGAGACTAAGTTCACGCATGGGTGATCTACAAGAAAAAAGTATCTGTTCCAGACAACCCCTCCCCCCCCCCCAGTTTTGACCTATTTGCTTTTTTTGTAAATGTTTTGCTTTTGCTTTGTTTTCTTATGTTTGTTTTATCTATTTTTTTTACCTTGTATTTTTATTGTTTGTATTTTGACATGATGCAGCCACGCTCGCAATATACACTCTGCCACTTGCTGTCTTATAACAGCCTTACAATGTATACTTCAAGCCATATCTAGACCACTGTACAGAAAATTTTATTTTCAATAAAAATCGTTAAAAAATAAAAAATATTTTTTTTCTCTGTGTGGTGTATTTTTTTACTATTTACTAGAGATTCCTAATGGCCAGGTATAACATTGGCCCGACATTATGAATCTCGGGTTTAGTTCCAGCTGCCAATAAAAAAGCTGGCATTAACCCCTTTATTACCCAGTTTGCCACCGGCACCAGGGCAACTGGAAAAGTCTGGGTACAGCGGCAGAAAATGGTTCTTCAATGAATACGCCATTTTCAGTGGCAGCTGCGGGGCTGCAATTCACAGTATGGGAGGCCCAAAACGCTTGAGCCTCTCCATGCTGAGGATTCCAGCCCCAAGCTGCCTAGTTGTACCTGTCTGGACCAAAAATATGGCGGAGCCCCACATCATTTTTTTTCCCAACTTAGCTCTGTAAATAAAAAAAAATGTTGGGCTTCGAGGTATTTTTGGTTGCCAGTCAGGTACAATGAGGCAGCTGGGGGTGGGTAGCAGTCCGCAGCTGAAAAGTTGTACCTGGCTGGACGAAAAATATTTCGAAGCTACATGTAATTTTTTTTACAATTTATTTCTACAAATAAAACAAAATGGAGCTTTGACGTATTTTTTGTTGCCAGCCAGGTACATCTTGGGAGCTGGGGGGCTGGAATCCTTAGCGTGGAGAGACGCAAAAGTTGTGTGCCCTCCACACTGTGAACTGCAACCCACAACCACCCCAGAAAATAGCACATTCATTAGAGGCACCATTTTCTGGTGCTGTACCCCGACTCTTACAATTGCCCTTGTGCTGGTGGCAATGCTGGTGGCACACAAGGGCTCTCCATATGCGACATGGTGTCCGCTAACAATTTCAATGGAAAATTAGCTCCAAATGTTAGTGGACACCATGTCGCATATGGAGAGCTCCTGTGTGCCTAAACATTGAAGCTCCCCCACAAGTGACCCCAATTTTTGAAACTAGACCCCCGAAGGAACTTATCTAGATGCAAAGTGACCACTTTTAACCCCCGGCTGCTTCTCAAATTGATCCGTAACAATGAAAAAGTACTTATTTTTCACAAAAAGTTTTTTTTCATTTTTATGGATCAATTTGTGAAGCACTTGGGGGTTCAAAGTGCTCACTATGCATATAGATAAGTTCTTTGGGGGGTCTAGTTTCCAAAATGGGGTCACTTGCGGGAAAGCTCCAATGTTTAGGCACACAGGTGTTCTCCATACGCAACATGGTGTCCACTAACAATTGGTTACAAACCAGTTCTGCCACCTGACCAATTGAGCTGCCCAGTATGATGTCTCCGCACCACTGGATGAATGGCACCCCATGGGGACCAGCCACAGCCCGCAAAGATGATAAAAAATTGCAAAACGTTTTTATGATACCCCATATAAAACATTTTTTGTTCATGTATTTTTGTTTTTTGTTCATGTATTGGCCAAGACACTTAAGCTTGTAATCCACGTCACGGATCCTCATGCTTACGAGTCCTAACAAAATATATTCAAAACAACTAAAAAAAGGCAGTAGAAAAACGGGGTGCGGGGTGCGGCTGTACTCCATGGGGCACCATTCATCCAGTGGTGCGGAGACATCGTACTGGGTGGCCCATTTGGTCAGGTGGCAAGACTGGTGGGTAGCTATCAGACACTCCGCATCATATGTATCAGTGTTAATGGCCTCCTATGCAAGCCCAATATGTGCATGGCAAGTCACCTTCGACATGTCTTTGTAGGTAAAGGTGATTTTTCTGCCTGCAACTGGGCGTGCTTTACATAATGGGGTCTGACTGCATCCTGCCAAGTGCTGTGTTGGATTTTGTTTTTGGCTGCTGATGGTAAGTTTTTCTGATAATGCCTTTTTTGAGTAGTTTTGGCACACAGGGGCTCTCCATATGCGACATGGTGTCCGCTACAATTTGGAGCTAATTTTCCATTCAAAAAGTCAAATGGCGCTCCTTCCCTTCCAAGACCTGCTGTGCACCAAAACAGTGGTTTATGACCACATATGAGGTATCCGTGTACTCGGGAGAAATTGCCCAATAAATTTTAGGATCCATTTTTATCTGGATGCCCATGTGAAAATGAAAAAATTGAGGCTAAAAGAACATTTTTGTTGGAAAAATTAAAATGTTAATTTTTCCTTCCAAGTTGATTTAATTCCTGTGAAGCACCTAAAGCATTCATAATCTTCTTAAATGTAGTTTTGAGTAGCTTGAAGGGTGCAGGTTTTGGAATGGTGTCAGTTTTGGGTGTTTTCTGTCATGTACACTAGGGATGGGCGAATCTACTCGCTAGGACTCGTTACTCGGCGAGTAGTAAGGGACTCGCAGGACTCGGTACTCTGCGAGTTTCCCAGTGATTACTCGCACGAGTCCAATGCAAATCAATATCAATCCTAGTTTTGTCAGAAACGCTGACAAAACTAGGATTGCCATTGTTTGCATTAGACTCGGCTACTGTGCCAGTGATAGCAGGGAAACTCGCAAAGTAACTGCTGTTTCTTTGGGAGCCGAGTCCAGCTGTCTTCTCTGTGCAGCTCCAGGGTCCTAGAACCTGCCTGCTCACAGACATGATGTAGCAGTGCTGAGATTGTTCTCAGTCTGCTCATTCCCTGTGCATAGACATCTATATTTATGCACAGGGGATGTAGCAGAGAGGACGTCGCGTTTTGGACTACGTCGGACAGAAGAGGATTTTTTTAATTAAAGATGGAGTCCCTAATGGCTTTTTTTTTTATTTCAAATAAAAAATTTTCTCTGTGTTGTGTTTTTTTAACCCTTTATTGGAGATTCTTAGTGGCTGGGTCAAACGTGGCCTGACATTAAGAATCTCGGGCTTAATACCAGCTTGTATAACAAAGCTGGTATTAACCCTTTTATTAGCCAGCGTGCCACTGCCACCAGGGCCGCTGGAAGAGCGGGGTTCAGCGCCAGAGGATGGCGCTTCAATGAACGCGCCATCTTCTGGGGCGGCTGCGGGCTGCAATTTGCAGCGGGGGGTGCCCAGAAAGCTTGGGCATTCCTGCGCTGCGGATTCCAGCCCCCAGCTGCTTAGCAGTACCTGGCTAGACATAGAAATTGCGCGGAGCCCCACGCATTTTTTTTATTATTTAATGAATTTCAGAGTCAGAGTCTCAGAGTCGGAGTCTCAGAGTCGGAGTCGCCTCAGAGTCGGAGTCGCCTAGGAGTCGGAGTCGCCTCGGAGTCGGAGTCGTCTCGGAGTCGGAGTCTCCTCAGAGTCGGAGTCTCCTCAGAGTCGGAGTCGCCTCGGAGTCGGAGTCGTCTCGGAGTCGGAAGTCGTCTCGGAGTCGAGCGTCGGAGTTGGAGTCGTCTCGGAGTCGGAGCGTCGTCTCGGAGTTGGAGTCGTCTCGGAGTCGAGTCGGAGTCGTCGTCGTCTCGGAGTCGGAGTCGTCTCGGAGTCGGAGTCGTCTCGGAGTCGGAGTCGTGAGTCGAGTCGTCTCGGAGTCGGAGTCGTCTCGGAGTCGGAGTCGCGTCTCGGAGTCGGAGTCGTCTCGGAGTCGAGTCGGAGTCGGAGTCGTCTCGGAGTCGGAGTCGTCTCGGAGTCGGAGTCGTCTCGGAGTCGAGTCGGAGTCGGAGTCGGAGTCGTCTCGGAGTCGGAGTCGTCTCGGAGTCGGAGTCGTCTCGGAGTCGGAGTCGTCTCGGAGTCGGAGTCGGAGTCGTCTCGGAGTCGGAGTCGTCTCGAGTCGGAGTCGTCTCGGAGTCGGAGTCGAGTCTCTCGGAGTCGTCTCGGAGTCGGAGTCGAGTCAGAGTCGTCTCGGAGTCGGAGTCGTCTCGAGTCGAGTCGGAGTCGTCTCGGAGTCGGAGTCGTCTCGGAGTCGGAGTCAAAAAAATGCGTGGGGCTCCGCGCAATTTCTATGTCTAGCCAGGTACAGCTAAGCAGCTGGGGGCTGGAATCTGCAGCGCAGGGATGCCCAAGCTTTCTGGGCACCCCCCGCTGCAAATTGCAGCCCGCAGCCGCCCCAGAAGATGGCGCGTTCATTGAAGCGCCATCCTCTGGCGCTGAACCCCGCTCTTCCAGCGGCCCTGGTAGCGGTGGCACGGTGGGTAATAAAGAGGTTAGGGCCAGCTTTGTATTATCATCTGGCCCTAAGCCCGAAATTTATGGCGGTCACGCCAATATTAGACATGACCGCCATGAATTTCTATTAAATTGTTTTAAAAAAAACACAACACAGAGAAATTTTTTTATTAGAAATAAAAAAAAAAGCCATTAGAGACTCCATCTTTAATTAAAAAAATCCTCTTCCGTCCGACGCAGTCCAAAACGCGATGTCCTCTCTGCTACATCCCCTGTGCATAGATGTATATGCACAGGGAATGAGCAGACTGAGAACAATCTCAGCTTTGCTACATCATCTCTGTCCACAGACATTCATGTCTGTACACAGGGAATGAGCAGACTGAGAACAATCTCAGCACTGCTACATCAGGCAGCAGGCAGGCTCTAGGACCCTGGAGCTGGCAGCCAGCACAGAGGAGAAAGCAGGACTCTTATCTGTGCGAGTTTCCCAGCGATTACAGTTGCAAAGTAAACGTGTCCAATGCAAATAAATGGCAAAACTAGGATTGCTTCAGGCTGAAGCTTCCGAGACACATCTGCGATTTGTAAATCTCACACTACGCGCTATTACTCGCTTCCCCATTCATTAACATTGGACTCGCTAGACTCGCA
>JARQOC010004313.1:0-10731 GCA_033576535.1 Allobates femoralis
TTTGTACATAGAAATAAGATCACCCAAACCTTCATTTATCAACTAAAATCCCAAATTGATACCGTTTGTTACTGAGTTCGCATTTTTCTAAAGCCCTTTTAATTATTTTTCTCTACAGGGTTAAGTTCAGTTACAGGGGGATGAAATAATTATTGTTTTCATCATCTATTTTCTTTTTTTAATTTTTTAATTTCTATTTAATTTTTACTTGAATTTCTCACCAAATTTCGGGAAACAACCAAAACAAATCCTAAACAAAAAAAATCAAACCATAAAAATTTAAAAATTTAGGGGTTTGTAATAACGAGAATAACAAGGAAAAATTTTGAACTCACACTTCTTTTAAAATTTTTTAAGGTGCTTTCACAGGGCTTTTTTGTCGACCACAAACCAAAAAAAATCTTATTCCGCAATGCCACCAAGGCGCACTTGGGGCAAGCCCCATACTTTTTTTTGGGGTTTTGTAATTGCGCAGAGTGGCAAGTGCATTTCCCCCGCATTTGGGGGAAAATACGCCGAAAAAAAAAACACCGCGACTATGGTTTTTATTTGCGGCGCATCTCCGTACCTGTAAAACCCGCAATTGCCCCTCCCGCACATTTTTCCAAAGTCCCACACAATCATGGGCTTGCCGCAAATTGCCAATCTGTTTGGGTGGCATTGCGGCAGATCAGATTTTTGTGTAAAACAACCCAAAAACACTTTTGTTTTGATGAAATTTTCAATCACCCCTTTAACAAAGTAATCGATGCATTGCTCATGTACTTTTTTTCCATTTCTCAAACAATATCTTCAAATTTCCCAAAGTTCCTTTTTGCTCCTTCTATAACTTGAACTTTTTTTTCCCATTATTTTCTTTGGATTAAAGAGTTAAATTTGCTTGCCATTCTAAAGCTTTTTATCTCTCTCCAAAACCCACTAAATTTTATTTTGGTTTGCTTTGGAATTGCTTTTTGAAATTCAACCTTCTTTTTACATTCACCCCAGCGATTTGCTAAAAAAAGACACACACCAAAACACCCCTACCTCCATTCACTCTATTTGTTTTGGATTTTACAGTCCCTTTTTCCCTAAAACATAATGTATTATGGCAACAAAAAAAATTCACTCTTCCTAAATCTGCGACTAACACAACACCCCCACATATATAAATCTTTTCAAATTTCTAAATTTATTTTTGCCCACACCTCTTTTCTATTTGCTAGAAAAGACCAAAGGCTTACAACCCATTGTTGCAGAATCGGGTAAATGCATAATTTTCTTAACAAACTTTTGAAATAATCACTAAAAATTTTTTGGGTAAACCAAATTTCTTTTACCCCTTTTGTTATCCTTTTAACAGACCCAAAATTGTACACAAATTCAAATCCTCTGCACATACTTATTTTTAAAAAACAAAATTTTATACATTTTTACAACATTTTTTCAATTTTATTTGCTTTGGGACAGTACCTGACACTTGGCACTAAGTAGCCCCTAAATTTTTCACATGTTTTACTATTAAAACAAAAATTTTCATTTTTTTTTCTCAGTTTGGTATGACCTTTCATTTATCTTTATTTAAATCAAATTTTCATTTTCTCCCCACCCACGGTTTTTATAAAAATTTTCTTTTTAGGTTTTTATTATTTAAGGGATATTAATTTTTTGAAAATATTAAAATTTACTCTTAAAACTTTAAAAAACTTTTTTCATAAAAGTTTAAAAAACAAGGTAATTTCAACCCTAGGGGCTCCCTTTCCTGTGAAACAATTATACCCCAATTTAATATGTTCCCTTAATACCCACTTTACTTTCCAATTAAAATTGTTTTTAAACCTTGGGTTTTTCCCTTGCTTCATCAAGTCCGTTCTTTCAGGGAGCACAACCTTTATAGGCACTATACAAAACCCCCTTGAAAAGTTTAGAAAACAAATCCTTTTAATTACAGGGTCCACCGAAACTTATCCTATAAAACTTACAAACATCTAAAAGGGATCAATTTTTCTTAAAACCCATTTATACTTTCAGAGTTATTCTTAAACTGATATATTTTCGGGACCACCCAGGAAAACCAAAATTTAGCCACATAAATTGAACTTAACAGCCTATTTTCAGGCTCATTTTTTTTCCCCCTTTTTTTTTTAAATATCTCACACTTTTGCTAAGCCCCACCCCGTTTACAAGTATATTTTAATGTAATCCTTAACACAATATAATATCTGTCTATGACAGTCCCAAATTTCCTTCAGATGCAAAAATATAAAGATATTACGAAAGGGATCCCCAAAAATTCTTTCTTTTTTAAAAATATTTTTCAAAAAGGAATGAATTTTTTTCTTCAAAAAAGAATATCTATAATCTCAAATCTTATCTATAAAATCTTAATATCTCCTTCCATTCCTTCCTTCACGGGGAATGGGGTATATCAACCATTCCCCATTACATCAACACCCCATTACACAAAAAACAGGACACAATAAAAATTATCTCACCAAACATTTTTCATAAAACATCCAATTTAAACTCATTTTTAATCCAATATCTTTTACAATTGAACTCTAAAATTAACTTGGTTGGGGAAAACCCCTTTTAACAAACAAGTAAAAGAAAAAACTTACTTTTTCTAAATAGGTCACTTTCCTTACAAAATACTTTCTATAAACAAACTTGAATTATTAAAATAACTGACATACATAAAAAAATTCCATCTTTCGTTAAAAGGTTAATTTTTACAAGAAATACCCTTAAGCTTCACCATTAAATATACTTAATACACAAAACATAAATTTTAAAAACAAGTCGGGCATTAAAAATTCAAATAGTATTATTTACATTTTTTTTTAAGGATATTTTTCTATTAGAAAATTAATCCAATTTAAACAAAATAATAAATCAAATGACCTTAAAAAACCCTTTTAAAATAAAAATTTTTATTACAAATTGGCAGAATGCTAATCAACTATTAAGGAAAAAGAGTGGCATATACAAACTCATTTTTAGAATTCTGGATTTACATTTTTTAAACCTTTCCCCTTTAAATTCATTAACTAATATTCCCATAATACACAAAAAAACTGTATAACTTGCTACAGGTAAGGCCATATAACTAATCCCCCCAAAGGGGGTCCAAGTAGGAAAATCCCTTTTGGACAAAACTTTTGAGCAAATTGCTTTTAAAATGGGTTTTCTTATTTTGAAAAAAACTAACAACTAAAAAAATCAAAAAATTTTTAATACAATAAAAATTTTAAAAAAAAATGGACGTTTTATAAATAAAAGCCACCTGATTTTATTATTTATTATTATTCTACTGCAATTTACAGGGAAATTATTTCCTCGATGCAAAAAGACGAAAAACCCCCACGACGTCAATTTCTTTATTCATTAACACCCCCAAATATCATTGCCAAAACCCTTACATAATATTCTCACTTTTGGGATATGGGGATACTTAATCACCTTACCCCGATTAAGGAGCTCGTCATCCGAAAACTTAAAGAAAATTCGAAGGGTTTGGCAATGCTTTTCAGGGGGAATTTTATTAAAAAGACATTACAACTTGAAATTTTGGTTTTTTCCTTCAATCTTTTTGGGGCACATGCGAGGAACACACAACCTCCAGACAAAATTCTACACATAGGGGCCCTTTTTTTTTTTACTTTATTTCCTCTTAATGCAATAAAAAACTGCCAGTTTGGGAGACATAAGCAATCAATGAAAAATGAAAAATGTCTTGGAAAATTAATCAACCTAAAAATTTTATAATCAATCAATCACTATAAACCCTCCAAACAATGTCGGGGTGCTTAAGGAAGTTTCACACACCAAAATGGGATTAAAGAAAAGGGCACAGTAAAAATTTAAAATTTTGTTGTTCTCGCAGATTTTTCTTGGAAATCAATTCATAAGATGTTATTTCACAAAAAAAAACCCCGTTTACTTTGGGCATTTTCAAACCCCCAACAAAATTTAAGGGAAGGGGTAAAAAGTAAAAAATACTCCTCACCTTACTGCCCACCTCTCTGGCCCCTCAAACCTCATCACCCGTTTGGTGCCTCAAAATCCCTTACTTTGCATGTTAATTGGAACCATCCCACCCTCCCCTTTTGGGGATAACATCTACTCTGATGGGTTTTTTGGGGATTTCACACTCACTGCGATAATAAAAGAGAGGACCAGAAAGTATGATGGGGTGAGGTAAGCTTTGTTTTAAAAAATTTATTATTTTTTAAAAATTTACATTTTTTACCCCAACAATCTAAAGGCCCAGATTTTAAAAAGGGAATTTGTGGAAACAAACTTATCTGCTAATCGTTTTTCAGGAAAATGGAACAAGCAAATTTCCAAAATTTTTTTCGATCTCTCATCTCTAATCTAAATAAATTTTTCATTTCGTTCATCTTTACTAGTTTTATTTTCAAATACAACCCCTTATCATTTCAATTTTTCAATTTAAAACATATAAAAAAAAAAAAAAACCCCAAAATTCATTTAAAAGTAATCTATTTCAATTTTCACAAACAAACTGCATACATACTTTTTAAACAATTCTTAGACCTAAAAAACTATTACTTTAAAAATAAAAAAACCCAAAAAAAAGTCTGCTTTTTATTTTTGTGAAGGGTTCCCTTAAACCAAGGTGAAAACACCTTTGGAAGATGCTCAGATCTCACAAAAAAAAATCTTCAACCCCCTTTAAAAACACTTCTTCCTTCTAGGGGAGCGTGAGCTGAAAAAGAAAAACAGCACTGACGTGCTTTTTTCAAGATGGGGGGTAGTTCAGGTGGGTAATGCGAGTTTTCTCCAGTATCTCGCATGCATTTTCATAGGTGTTTCCACTCTAACTTTTAAAGAGCTTTTTTTAAAAATCTGTTTTATTTTGAATTAACCCCATCTACATTTTGAATTTCAAAGTAATACACAATCTCAAAATCTAAGGATCTGTGCATTAATAAACAATGTGATTTAAAATCTTGATATATCCACTAACAACTTTAAGATATTAACTTTCAATTTTTATAAAAAATTAAAAAAATTAAATAATGGTTTTTAATTTTTTTCCACTTCAAATTTACATGTATTGGCTTGGAAATAAAGGCTTCTTGATCCCTCATACTGGGGGGTGCTTTTCTAACAATCTTTATTAATAAATGTGGTTTCATCTGGGAAATTTTTTTTAATCTACTTGAAAATTTGTATTTTACTAAAATGCTTTAAAAAAAAATTAAAATGTACAATCTTTTTTTTTTTCCTATTTTTTAATTTAATATATCCTTTGTAGAGAATGAAAATTTCTTGAGTCCCCCAACTTTTCTCATTTGGGCTAAGCTATTTATTAAAACACATATCTAAGGGGAATTCTTAAAAATATTTTGCATTCTGAAATTTTTGGTTACAAATCTCTTTTTAAAACTTTTATTATCTAAAATCAAAAACAAAAATCTAAAAATATACTAGTCTGTTTTTTTTTTCCTTCCTTTTAATTTATATTATATCTTTCAAAAAATGAAATGTTTGTTGATCCCTCTACCGTTTCCATCAGGCACGGGTCTTTTAATAATCAATATGGTTTCATTCTGGGAAACTGTTAGAAATCTACTTGAAAAAATTTTAAATTATACTAAAAACAATCAAAAAAAATTTAAAAAGTATACACGTTTATTTTTTTTTTATCTTAATTTTATTTTATTCTTTGAAAAATGAAAATTTCTTATCCTTTAACCAGGGGGTCTTCTCAGTTGGGGTTTGTTATTTAAAAACTTCTTTGCATTTTAACTTGGTGACAAAACCACTTAAAAATTAGCAATTTTACAAAAAACAATTTAAAAAAAAATCTTAAAAAGTTACAAGGGTGTTTAGTTTTTTCCCCATCTTCAATTGCAGATGGAAATTTTTAGGGGAAAACTTTTTTGATCCCAAACTTGGGGGGGCACATCAGTTAAGGGATCTTTGTTTTTAATCATTTTGTATTGGTTTTAAATCTGGTGAAATTTTTTTTAAAAAGTTTGCATTGTTCTTAAAAAAAATCTTTAAAAAAAACACAATGTTTTAAATTTTAATATGGGGCTTTGTAAGGAAAGAAAAGGGTTTTTTGAGTCTCTCAAACAGGATGAACCTTTTCTTTTTTATCCCTTTTTTTGTCTTAATTATTTTAAAGAGAATGAACTCTAAACTGCCTGGGGTCATGTTTTTTAAAAACGAGTTGTAACCCACATTTTCCCGCAAGTAATGATGTTCTTAGTTTTAAAAAAAATAGCATTTAATTTTTTCACATAAATGCTTCTTAGATCCCTTCTTCCAAAATGTTGTCTGGCTCTACTACCAATCCTCCTGTCCCTAAATATTGTCTGGGTTCTTTTTCCCTACTCCTTTCCCCCCCATAAATTTTTTTGGGTTTGCCTCTAGCTCCTCTCCTCCAAAAATTTTTTCTGGTTTTCTGCCCCCTAGCTCCCTCCAAAACCATAATTGTTGTCAATTCTGCCTTTATTCCCCCTCTCCAAAGGGTTTTCTGGTTCTCCTTAGCTCTCCTCTTTCATGATGTTGTCTATTTCCCTCTCCTCCCTTTCCCTAAATTTTTTGATTCAGCCTTATCCCCCCCCTCCATAAATGTTTCTTTTGTGAGGATGTGGGCTTTAATGGACATGGCTTAAGGAGGCATGGCTAGTGGATGGGGGGCAAATGTTTCATAAAAACACACATGTATACAACATTCACTCAGCTTTTACTGATTTAAAACTGTAAGCAAAATTAATCAGTAACTTCCTGCTCCCCCTATTTGGGTTCTTGCCGACATAACTACACCTTTTTTGGAATTTGGGGCTCTGTATTTGAAAAAAGGTTTCTTATTAATAAAATCGAAGATGTAAAAAAAATTATCTGCACCCAAATTTTTAAATTTTTTAATAAGAAAATTGTCTATAAGGGTTGGGGCATTTTTTTTTTCTCCATTTTTTCCACATTTTAAAATTCCTTTTTAAATTGTTCTTCCTTTAAATGAATATAACATGATATAATTCATAAAAATCCCTTAATATAAAATGAATCAAATCACACATTGAAAAAAATGAAAGAAATTTTAATTCCTATTAAAAAATTTAAGCCCTATAGACATCTCTTCACTCGTTTTAAAATTTTTTCTATTTTATATAATTCCCCGAGGGAAAATTTCCACCTGGGCAAATAAAAATACAGATTTTTTTGATTTTAATTAATTTGTAAGAACGCAATTAATAAAAATAGTATGCCCTAATAAAATTTATCAAGACTAAAATTCATTTTGAAGTGTATCTAAATGAAAGAAATTAAAAACCCACCGTCTTAATTTGAGCAGATTAAAAAAAAAGAAAATACAGGGCTATACTAAGATCTGTTTTTTTTAAAAAAAAAATAAAATCAAAATTTTTATATTTTTTTCTTTACTCTCACATTATTAGGGGAAAGATGAAGGGTTTTAAAGGAAAGAAGGGAAAAAAGGCATATTCATCAAGGGCATAATTCTTTTCATATCTTCTACCATTGTTTTAAAATATTAACCATCAGTTGTGTAGGGTTTGAGATGACAATCTGCTAAAAATTTTTTAAGGGGAAATTCCCTAAATTGGGGATAGATTTGATTCAGTTGGGAAAAAAATCATTTGAATAAAAAAGCTTCCTTATTCCATGCAAAAAAAGATTGCGAGAAAACCGCACCCCCCGGGTTCCCCGAAATTCCCCGCAGTGATGAACTGGGTGAACCCCACTATATTATGATGAACCTTCTACAGATCATGGTAATACCGGTGGGAGCACCCCTTCATTGTTGAATCTTTTTTCGCAAGACTGATGGAAAATTACTCCCCCTAAAGGGTTTTCATAAACGTTTTTGCGCATGGGCCGTTCAAAAACCTAGTTCCAACACCCAGACCGCAGAATCCTGTTACATACAGCCATTTTTTAAATCAAACCCGAAGTCCCGGGATCCATGCACCATTTTTCCCACTGATCCCAATAGCAACATTTTTAGTTTTTTTATCTCAGGAAAAAAAAACTTTGACCCCGGGATAGGGGGAAAAGGAAAGAACGGATACAACCATAATTCCCGGGCCCCATTAAAGAAATGACCCCAAAAAGATTGGGCTTCCATTTTTAATCGTATCAAGGATTCCAAAAACGGTTTGGGGAAACCCACCCTGACTCAATACGGCAATGATCTTTAAAGATAAAACATTCTTTTAAAAAAACAACAGGTATGTTTTCCTTAAAAAAAAAAGCAGCTAGTCCTATGTCGTATACTTTTTTCCTTTCTCCCGGCCCGGGATATCAGCCCACCCCTTAGTGTCCTATACCGGTCACTGACTAATTGGGTGCTTGAAGAAAAAAATGAAAAGTCTAAAGGGAACTTTGGCACACAAAAAAAAATGATATGAAACTGATATACAAGCAATGCCTTTTATTATTTTCATCAAAAAAAAACCCAAACGTTTGGGCCCAACCCTTCATCAATGCGAGATACTGTAAAAATTTTCAAAAAGCTACAAAAATTTAGGTTCACATGATTATTCACATAAAATTCAGATAAGACGAACCCTTTTTGATTACTCATTTTCCAATGGAACCATATTTTAGATATCAAAAATTTAAAAATAACAAAGTATTTACACAGCTAGGAATATTTCCTAAGGAAAACCCAAAAAAGCATGAATTTTTTTTTTTTTTCCTTTTTCCGCTACAATGATCGGGTTCTAAAGAAAATGGGGAAATCATAGGGGTCGTGGGCGTGAATTAACTACCATCATACATAATGATTTGGGCATTGGACAGATTTTTATATCTGTTTGGGGTAACACTTTTTTTGACTCTATAGGAAACCGGGGGCCTGCGTAGGCAAAAAAAGGGGAATTTAGAGAAAAAGGTATAAAAAGTAACATGGTTTGGTGATCGATCAAAACAAAAAACCTAAAATACTCAATTCATCCTTC
The DNA here is from genome assembly GCA_033576535.1 of Allobates femoralis. Taxonomy (NCBI): domain Eukaryota; kingdom Metazoa; phylum Chordata; class Amphibia; order Anura; family Aromobatidae; genus Allobates; species Allobates femoralis. The sequence goes on from JARQOC010004313.1 coordinate 8,940, forward strand.
ACATACAACATGGACACGTATATAAATTAACTCACCCCAGAGATGTGGTATAATCAACTTTTTCTCTATTTCACAAATCCATTACACAACATAGCAGGGGCACAAAAAAGATTATTCAACACAATTGTAGTATGATAAAACCTGTCCCTGAGCCCAAAAACATCTATTACACAACAAGCAAGGACAATATATAAATTACCCAGCACGGGGGTGGTAACTCAAACCAAGTCCCCCGTTTACTCCCCGACAGAATTATGTCCTTATTTTTATTAGTAAAATAAAAGCTTAAAAAAATATTAAAAAGTATCCATTATTTTATAAATTACTCCCTTTTTAAAGCTGAAACCCCCATGATTTTGGGAAAAAAAAATAAATTGGACAATGTTTAAATATGATAAATTTAAAGAATACAGGTGTCGATTTTGGGGAAACAAACTTTTTTGCCCGTAAAAACACCCAATCCTAGTTTAAATCTTTACCGGGCCCGTAAATGCATTAAATTTTGGGGGTTTTCAAAAAGAAACCCAGCACCCCAACCCCTTCACTTGAAATGCAACTTACTCTGGCAACATCCAAAATTTTACCGTTCCAAAGCTTTTGGTTTTCAAAAGTGAAAACGATCCCTGCAGAGGGGGCTTCACCTTTAATGTGTTCAGGTCAATACAAGAATAAAAAAAGATTGAAGAGAATGGGGAAAGTTTTGACAAGCCCATTCCCCCAGCCCTCAAGACAACTCAGAGGAACTTTTGTTGGTTTGAAAACCAAAGCAACCCCCCTTCCACGAGCAGAGCCCAACAGGCCTGGGCACCTCAGTCCCTTTTTAAACTAAACATTGTAAGATTCGTCTAAAAGGCCTCCAGGTCGAATCATGCCCAATCATGCCATGGCATTTGATGTCCCCCACCGCAAACAAGGGATCTAAAAATGCAGAGGGGGATTCTCTAGAATCTTCTACAATTTCACACAGCTCCGCAAATACTGCAGGAGACCTACGGGAGCCTGAAAATCCAAAATAAACCCAAAACATTAAAAATTTGTGGGGGAAAGATCAGGGTTGGGTTAATTCAGTGTGTGGTGTGTGAAACTTTTGAAAGGGTGAAGGCAAAAAACAATAGCAAAATTTAAAGAAGTTTAAAACCCCTCTTATATTCCAAACCAAAAGGGGGGTCAAATTCTCAGCAAGGGTCTCCATCTATACATAACTTTTTCAACAAAGTTTTTCCAGCACAAAAAAAGGGTGAAAAAAAAATCCAGTCCATCCCAGAAGTACATCATTAGTATTTTGGGGGGGGATAAAGAAGCTTGAAACAAAACAAAAAAAATTAATGAACTCGGACATAAAGACGCATTCTTTCTACTGATGAATTTTAAAAATTGTTTGAATCTGTTAAAACCGCATGGCAGCCCTTTCAACCAAGAATCACAAAAAATATAAACATATCAAATACACCACAACTTCATTAACCAATTTTATAAAATAATTTGATTTTAATTTTGTTTTTTGTTTGAAAATAAAATTACTTTCTATGGGGGGACAAAACTTTTGTCTTCCAAAATTGACCATTCTTTTTCATTAAATATCAAATTTCGCATTTATGACAATTTTTTTTCTTAACCTAAACCACAGGAGGGTTCACTTTCAAAAAAATAATTATAAACCAAAGGATAAATTTAAAGTCAGGGTTTTAAGCTTTTATTTATTTTAGTCATATCTATTTATTTTTTTTCGTCAATAGACAAACTCTTCAAAACTATCACAGGGGGGGTGGGTCCCAAAACCCTCTCTACACCT
>JARQOC010004314.1:0-10715 GCA_033576535.1 Allobates femoralis
AGATGTGAGGATTCACAAGTCTGCAATCACATCAAGTTACAAATAGTGTGACCAGACTTCTCGTTTTAGACCAAATAACCCTTTTAAGCTACATAACCCGCTTACCTACAAATTAGCCTAGGTCACTTATATAACTGGCCAGAGGTAGGGGGATTTTATTATTGATTTTCAGCTATAATAAAAAGCACTGCAGTGGTTGCTGCACTGAACTTCATTATTAAATAATGTTGCATATCATGATTATACACTGTAGTCAGGTCATTGTATAATACTGTATACATTGCAGAAAGACGATAACAATAGATATATTGCCTACCAATTCTACCCTAGTGCATTAACATTAGTGATTAGCAATGAACACTCTACATCTCCAGAGATGTTTTAATCAATGGGAAAACTGCTTTTCCTTTTCTGCTATCTGGGGTCCGTATAACTGTCCGAAAAATACAGTATATAGAGGAATAATGAATGATACAAGCACATAGCACTAAAAATAACAGGCATTTATGCTCAGTTGGTCTAGTAGATGTGTCTGTATTCTTTTTATAACTAATAATAATATTTTCTTTTCAGAAATTTCTACCAAAAAATCAAGGACCATGACCTTTTGGACAAAAGGAAAACTGTGACAGCGTTAAAAGCAGGAGAAGACAGAGCGATACTCCTGGGGCTGGCAATGATGGTCTGCTCCATTATGATGTATTTTCTTCTAGGGATAACACTTCTTCGATCATACATGCAGAGGTAATTTGGTGTCTGTCGCTTCCGATGTGAATTATATGACCTTATTGCTTTTACTGGGTTCATTTCATCCCTTTTTAGTAACTTTCCAATCTGTTTGGAAGCATTAATGTGCAATAGAAAATTAAAACTGTGTAACACCAAGTGCATAAGACCTGAATTGGAAGCTTTGCATTCCAAACACATATGCGTTCTCCAGCTTTGAAGCTAGGTACAGAAACAGACTAAAATGACACCAGATGTCTGTGAAATAAAAGTGCATTGGTTTTAACAGTGGGTGGAATTCATCAAAGAGGAGAAAAGCTGTAAAGAAGTCACATAGATCACGTTTATCAGAGAATAGAGTCTCATTGGCTACGGAACCTCATCAACAAATGATAAAACTCTGGAAAACTCAGGATGGTGGAGTGATATACTTTTGAAATGAAATATTAATGTATTCTTAGATATACGGTAAGTATTATTTAGGCTAGATTCATAACCATATTGATGTGGTGCACAAATTAAAGGGAATTCGTCACCTGTTTTTGGGGTTATAAACTGTGGCCACCACCTTTAACATAGAGCAATTGGGGTTCCTGAAGCCCCTTTGTATCCCCAGATGTGCCCCTGCATACCTCATAAATCAACTTTTAATGTGTCCCGTGCTGTATGTAAATGAATTGTTAAGGGTTATATGAGTGCAGCACAGTTCGGTAAGAGCAACCCCACTTAATGCCAACACAACCCTGTTCCATGGAAAACCCACCCCGCTGCTTGGAAAACGGCGTCCCTCCTGTGTATGCGAGTGAATGACAACAACGTCATTCACGAGTCTCGTGCCTGTGCAGTGGCACGAGTCACAGTGCCTTATTGACACCGCACAGTGCCCAAAGACTTGCAAGATTCTACTGCACAGGCTCAAGACTTTGGTCTCTGTGCAGCATCAATAGGGCACAGTGAGGTGTGCCACTGCACAGGCGCGAGACTTGTGAATGACATTGTTGTCATTCACTCGCATATACAGTAAGAATGGCGTTTTCCATGCAGCGGTGCGTTGTTGGCATGAAGCGGGGAGGCTCTGACCACACTGTGTCACCCCCTATCTGACGCTTAAGAAGTAATTTACATGCAGAGGGGGACACATTAAAAGTTGTATTACGATGTTCGCAGGGCCACGTCTGGGGATATAAAAGGGTTACAGGAACCCCAATTACAGTATGTTAAAGGTAGTGGGCTAAGTTTGTAACCCCCAAAACTGGTGACAAGTTCAATTTAATTGTATAGCATATTTGCATGCAAGTAAATGCTTATGATTTTTTTTACACCCATTAATAAAATATATATGACATTGAAATAATGGTATAGAGCAAATCCTTTTCTTATAGATAGACTAAGAAAAATGAAGATGTGTCAGGCTCATCTTCCGCTACTGAATAAAAAAGTGTGCTTTGCCAGTCTGAGCATGCAACTACTTAATTTACACAGTGAGCACAGGATCCCCAATCTCTTGGATGTTGGGGCTCACAGTTTTCTTACCTTGGAGATGGGAAACTAATATTGCAGACAAAGGGAAGCACTAATAGTATTCAGACATGATTGGAAATGTGCCTGAGCATATGCCATGCATAATATAAATGATAAAACACAGAAGAAAAGTAATATGCTACAAAAAAACTCTGTATAACAAAACCAAGATCATCACATATACATTTATTGTAAAGAAGTATTACAGTATTTATTATGTAAAAAGATGCACAAAAATTGATCAAAAAGTGGGAGGCAAGCAGATGACACCACACTACCACATGAAGGCAACATCAAAATGCATATATGTAAATTAAAATAATCACCAGTATACTAAAGGGGGTAGAAAGATAATCAGATTGTATAAACGCTGCACAGGGTAGTTAGTGTGAATACAATCAAGTCGCTCTAAAGGCCCTGTTACACAGCACAACGTTGTTACGATGTTACCTGCAATCTCGTGGACGCGCAGTCGTTTTTTAGATCAATTCAAGATCGCTGGTGAGCTGTCACATGTCTAGATATCGTGGACAACTCACCAACGATGTTGTGAGCAGGGATCGTTCGCAAACCCGGCAAACGATTCCTGCTCATTGCTGTGAATGGGTGAAGTCGTCCGTGACATCGTTATCGCGGTGTCACACAGTACAATGCAGCAGGTTGGTTGAGTTGAAGTCATCAGGTTTTTGAACATGTTCATAAACCTGTCATCTCCAACTTGACTAATTATCGTAGTTGAGTCGTTCGGTTACATGCAACGATGTACTAACAATGTTGTTTCAACATCGTTTCACACGTCACTTTTGAGAGATGTTGTGCACGATGTTGAGCCGTGTAACGGGGCCTTTATATGTGGCAGTGTCAACAGGGCCTACCCCAATATACTGAGAGCAATACAAAACAGAACAATGACATAAGGGAGTTACCTCTTGTGGAGTATGATGACAGGCATCCCCTATGTATGTTTTGGCAGAAAACACCTTCTTCTGGGGGTGCAATATATTTATGACAATTAAATACTGCTATAGTACAAACTCCTTTCTTATAGATAAACTAGTAAGAATGAGTATATGTCAGGCTTGTCTTCTGCTATAGAATAAACAAGTGTGCTTGTGCTAGTGTGAGCATGCACATACTTTATTTCCACAGTGCACATAGGACCCCCACTCTCTTCGATGTCAGGGCTCTCAGTTTGCTACTGATAAGATTCTGTGGAGTGTTCAAGTGGGAAGAGAAAGATGGAGCTAGCGGCAGAGCTCTTCCGTTGTCCTCTCCCCCTCCTTTTCACACTGAAGATTATCAACAATGGAGAGGACAAAGAGAGAAGATGCACGAAAATATTTAATGTTGGTGAATAATAACAGACAGACTGTACTGAGGAACTACACAGAGGACAGAATAACTGATGCAGGATAAATGTGACAATATATATCAATAGTTTACATGGGAATAGAAAATACCACCAATGGCATCAAATAACATGATATTGTGGAGCCCACTGGGACGGCGCACTCGGTACCGGACCGGGGTATCACAGTGGGTATCACGGTAGTCTTGGTCCGGACCGTGTCCCGGGTTCCGCAAGCAATGGGAGGATATTTACAGGGGAGTTTGTCGTGACGCCACCCACGGGTTGTGGTCAGGGTAACCACCGCTGCTGCAGAACCTCCGGGGATGATGTTGGGCAGCTGAGGATGTAATGGCTCTCTGCAGGTAGAGCTTGGTTCCCGGGGCAAAGATAGTAACAGTCTATAGATGGTGCTATCGATATTACAGGATAGGGGTAGTAGTAGAGATGATAGCTGCTTGTGAGGGAATGCAGGATTTGAGCACAAGGATCACACAAACTCACAGTTTTGAAGTTCTCCAAGTCTTTACTGCAGATGTTGTTAGCAGAGTACTGTCCACGGAGTCTGTACCAGGGCCGGGTTGCTCCCACCCTGTCCGGGTCCTCAGCTTCCCACTCCTGCGCTGTGTGTGTGGCCCTGCTGCCGCTTCAGCTAGGCTGCTGGCCTGTCTCTCCACACAGGTACCCGCTTTACTAGGCAATTTCAGTCTTTTCTCTGTATTTCTGACCCCGCCGTGTTGCTTCACTGAGGTACAGTGTAGATATGTAACCTCCACTAGTCCGGTGTTTACTGTGCTGCGTGTGTCAGTCACAGTTTTGGATCTGGTATCCGGTCTGTGCGCTCCTCCTGGGCAAGTTATGAGGTAACTCAGTCTCCCAGACGTGTTCTGCTGTTTCTCTTACTCCTCCCCTCAGACTCTGGCTACTCCTGGAAGTGGGTAGCAGGCTGTGGAGAGGCCTAAGGCAGCCCCTTTACACCACCAGTCTTTCTTCCTCAGTCCTCCCAGGAACTGAACTAACTCCAACTGACTAACTGTTACTGCCACTCTGAGGTAAACAACATTAGCTCCTCCTACCACTCTGCTTTTCCCCACTTCCTCTCCACACCAGAATATATAGGGAGCAGCTTTAGCTCCCCCTTCTGGCCTGGAGGCGCTAGTGTAGTGCTGTGGGTTGTGTGGGGAGTTAACCCGTTGTGGTGTTACTGTGGCACATTAACCCCTGGGGTGCCACAATATTCATAAACACAAAGCTGCAAGGAGGGTAGAAATATATCCAAGGGCAGTCAATGTAAATACAGTATACATCATCTCATAAAATTAAAGTGCAAGTGCAAAAACCAGATCCTGTCTTCAAAGGAAACACATAGTTTACAGCAATGGTATTTAAGTTAAAATAAGGTGCTTTGAAGTGACCATGAGCCCAACCCTCTATGGCCAGAAGAGGGAAGGGACAAGCCCTGCAATGCATATTTACCCAGCAGTGGAAGGAGGACCCCCAGATCCGGACCCTGACGTACGTTTCCTCTTTACGTTAGTAACAAGCTTCATCAGGTAGGAGATGATGAAGCTTGTTACTAACTAAAAGAGGAAACGTACATTGGGGTCCGGATCTGGGGGTCCTCCTTCCACTGCTGGGTAACTGTGCAATGTCCCTTCCCTCTTCTGGCCATAGAGGGTTGGGCTCATGGTCACTTCCAGGCACCTTATTTTAACTTAAATCCCATTGCTGTAAACTAGGTGTTTCCTTTAAGGGCAGGATCTGGTTTTTGCACTTGCACTTTAATGTTATGAGTAGGGATGGGCGAATATACTCGCTAGGACTCGTTACTCGGCGAGTAGTAAGGGACTCACAGGACTCGGTACTCTGCGAGTTTCCCAGCGTTTACTCGCACGAGTCCAATGCAAATCAATGGCAAACGCTGACAAAACTAGGATTGCCATTGCATTAGACTCGGCTACTGTGCCAGTGATAGCAGGGAAACTCGCAAAGTAACTGCTTTGCGAGCCGAGTCCAGCTGTCTTCTCTGTGCAGGCTGCCAGAGCCCGCCTGCTCACAGAGATGATGTAGCAGTGCTGAGATTGTTCTCAGTCTGCTCATTCCCTGTGCATAGACATCTATATCTATGCACAGGGGATGTAGCAGAGAGGACATCGCGTTTTGGACTGCGTCGGACAGAAGAGGATTTTTTTAATTAAAGATGGAGTCCCTAATGGCTTTTTTTTTATTTCAAATAAAAAATTTTCTCTGTGTTGTGTTTTTTTAACCCTTTATTGGAGATTCTTAGTGGCTGGGTCAAACGTGGCCTGACATTAAGAATCTCGGGCTTAATACCACCTTGTATAACAAAGCTGGTATTAACCCCTTTATTACCCAGCGTGCCACCGCCACCAGGGCCGTTGGAAAAGCGGGGTTCAGCGCCAGAGGATGGAGCTTCAATGAACGCGCCATCTTCTGGGCCGGCTGCAGGCTGCAATTTGCAGCGGGGGGTGCCCAGAAAGCTTGGGCCTCCCTGCGCTGCGGATTCCAGCCCCCAGCTGCTTAGCTGTACCTGGCTAGACATAGAAATTGCGCGGAGCCCCACGCATTTTTTTTTAATTATTTCATGAAATTCATGAAATAATTAAAAAAAAGGGCTCCCCTATATTCTTGTGTCCGGCCAGGTACAAATAGGCACCTGGGGGTTGAGGGAAGCCCGTCGCTGCCTGCTGGATCCGGCTGGTTCCAGAAATACGGCGAAGCCCACGTGAAATTTGTTTCTGACAAATCCATAAAACAATGTAAATAAAAGGGACTGCATCTTTATTAACCCCTGGACCATGGGCGAGGGGTTAATAAAGATGCAGTCCCTTTTTTAGGATTGTTTTATTGATTTTTCAGAAAAAAAATTACATGGGCTTCGCCGTATTTCTGGAACCAGCCGGATCCAGCAGGCAGCGACAGGCTGCCCCCAACCCCCAGGTGCCTATTTGTACCTGGCCAGACACAAGAATATAGGGGAGCCCTTTTTTTTTATTATTTCATGAATTTCATGAAATAATTAAAAAAAATGCGTGGGGCTCCGCGCAATTTCTATGTCTAGCCAGGTACAGCTAAGCAGCTGGGGGCTGGAATCCACAGCGCAGGGATGCCCAAGCTTTCTGGGCACCCCCCGCTGCAAATTGCAGCCCGCAGCCGCCCCAGAAGATGGCGCGTTCATTGAAGCGCCATCCTCTGGCGCTGAACCCCGCTCTTCCAGTGGCCCTGGTGGCGGTGGCATGCTGGGTAATAAAGAGGTTAATGCCAGCTTTGTAATATCAGCTGGCCCTAAGCCCGAAATTTATGGCGGTCACGCCAATATTAGACATGACCGCCATGAATTTCTATTAAATTGTTTTAAAAAAAAACACAACACAGAGAAAATTTTTTATTAGAAATAAAAAAAAAAGCCATTAGGGACTCCATCTTTAATTAAAAAAATCCTCTTCCGTCCGACGCAGTCCAAAAGGCGATGTCCTCTCTGCTCATCCCTGTGCATAGATATAGATGTCTATGCACAGGGAATGAGCAGACTGAGAACAGTCTCAGCTCTGCTACATCAGGCAGCAGGAGGGCTCTAGGACCCTGGAGCTGCGGCAGCCAGTACACAGAGCAGACAGGACTCTTATCTGTGTGAGTTTCCCAGCGATTACTTGCAAAGTAAACGAGTCCAATGCAAATCAATGGCAAAACTAGGATTGCTTCAGGCTGAAGCTTCCGAGACACATCTGTGATTTGTAAATCGCACACTACTCGCTATTACTCGCTTCCCCATTCATTAACATTGGACTCGCTAGACTCGCAACGAGTAGCGAGTCCCGGGCTCGGACTCGCTAGAGTCAAGCGATTCCGAGTAATTTAGGATTCGCCCATCACTAGTTATGAGATGATGTATACTGTATTTATACCAACTGCCCTTGGATATATTTCTATCCTCCTTGCAGCTTTGTGTGTATTTATATCATGTTATTTGATGCCATTGGTGATGTTTTCTATGCCCATGTAAACTATTGATATATATTGAAGTTCAAACAGAAATGGTGTCAACGGTCCGTGCTGCTGCTTCAATAAATGTACTCGAAAAGCATTGCTTTCTCCATCTCCTTCTTTATTCCTCCACAAACCGAGGCGTTTCGGTGCAACCCTCGCACCTTCCTCAGGGTACATCCAATGTTCCGTTGGTTTGTGGAGGAATAAATAAGGAGATGGAGAAAGCAATGCTTTTCGAGTACATTTAGTGAAGCTGTGGCGCCCCTGCGGGTATGCGCCACAGAATGGTATTACACTTGAATATAAAATGTGTTTTTCCTTGTAAGTTGCCAGGTTACGATTTAAATCTTATGGAGTCTATTTTTAGCACTCACTTAGGACCGCACCACTTAGTGTAGGGGGAACAGGTAATATGGTAGGTTCCACAGGTGGTGGGCGGAGCTTAGGATAGAGTTAGAGTGACAGTTAAGAATTTACCTCAGACGGCTTGGGAAGGCAGACAGTGTGGTCACGCCTGGCAGCTCAGCTGAGTGGAGGGTACCCCATCTTTATGAGGGGGCCCAGGACAGATGGCAACGGACCTAGACTGGTAGGAACCAGCTGGTCATGTTGAGGGTTCATAGGTGACACGGACTACCGAGGCAGCCAGGAGTTCAGCCCTGACTGCGAAACCGACGAGCTGCAGGCCCAACCAGACCGAGTTGCTGACAGCCCCACAAAGGTACCTCACCCTCATGCCCAAAAGACGGTCCTACACTAGTGAGGAAAGACTGAAACCCGGTGTCAGGTGGGAAACTTGTGCGTTCCTGCTGTTCCCATTTGGACCGGTAATAGTCAAATTAAGCCTACTAGATACAGACTGCAGGACTGGCGGGTGAGCTCTTCAAAGGTGGGAAAGACAGAAAGATCTAGAAAGAGAATAGAAACCCTGAAAGACAGAGAAAGAACATCTAAAGACTCCTTAAGAGAAATCCTGAGTTGGTAACAGCACCCTAAACCAAACTGTACCGTGTATTGTTATGCCATCAGCCGGTACCGAGTAAAGCAAAGTTAAACAAGAATTGGTTTCTGTTATTCTTCCTGCCGCAGCTCAAAAGACTTAACATCATCAACATCAACAGCAGACGGGTAAAAGCTGCACCACCATTACCATCACTGTCCTCCCTCACCGTCTCACTACCATCATAGCTGCCCTGAGGTAAAGCTCCACCTGTGGGGAGCTGTACCACACACTGCTGCCCCCCCTCCATCACCTCAGCGGCCGGCCGGCAGCGCCGGTACCACCTTACCGGACTCTACAGGTGGCGTCACGCTCCCCTGTAAATAACCCCTTTTACCCCCACCGTTTACCATCAACACCTGGTATAATTGTTCGCCAGGGCACGGCACCGGGGATACCGACCACCCGTGACATCCCACACAGAAGCCCCGGTGACCGAGTACCTCATGCACCCCAGCTCTGGTCGAAACAAAGCAGCAGCGCAGACCGTTGACACCATTTCTGTTTGAACTTCTGTTTTTCCCGCGGTTGCGAGGCGGTGGAGGTTCTGCAGCAGCTGCCATCTAAAGCGCTCAAACTGGTTATGGGTTACACAACCTGAAAAGGTGAATGTGACCCTTTACGACCTTTGTGAATTGTGTCTCTTGTGATAAGGCACCATCTGCGCCTCTTGTGTCTCCTTTATTGTAGATTGATATATATTGTCACATTTATCCTGCATCAGTTGTTCCGTCCTCTGTGTAGGTCCTCAGTACAGCCTGTCTGTTAGTATTCACCAACATTAAATATTCTCGTGCACACCTTCTCTCTTTGTCCTCCCCATTGTTTATTGCATTGAGATTAAGTGGGCTTGACCCCACTGTATACGGATTGAATGGAATTCTGTATAAACTGAAGATTATCAGTAGCAACTGTCATCTTGTGTCTCACCAATATAAAAATCTTCAGCAAATACAGATGATATTCCTGAGTTTAGAGTTTTGAGATTGAATGAATAGTCCTGGAAGATAAAGATGCAGATTTCCCTGATCAAATATAACACAAGATTTCTTATTTTCTTATATACTGTATACCAAGAAATATATGTTGCAAGATAACTTCTGATTTACATTGTATTTATAACTGAAAAAAACATTCCAAAACTGTAGAAATAGTTTCATATATTTGCTGCAAATGTATTCTAATCAACTCAGTGCTGCACACAGATCATGTTTTATTGATTGCCATACTGACACATAGCTACGGCAGCTCACTAATTTCTCTGCTCGATGTTCAGTCAAGGTTATTTTTAAGAAATGCTTCAAATCTTCTCACATTCCTCCTTGATGTACTATCTGAAACACCTCATTATTTACATAAAAAAATGAGGCCCTGATAACCAGAAATAGGTGAAACACATATTTTATATATCTAACAATTAACTCATCACTGTTTGAAGACATTTCAAGATGGGTGCCCGATATATTATATGGGTGCCAGCACCTGAGAAATTACTGATGCGATTGGAGTTATCACCAATCATATTGGTTTAACTTACTAAATGCCATTGTCAAGTGTGACCTTTAAAAGGACTTCAACTTGGCGATGGTCAGACCGGAGGTGATTGTGGACTGCCAATGGGTTACAATAACAGTCGAGGTCTGGGTCATAAGACAAAAAGTAATATTAAATACACTGCAAAGACTATAGTATTGTAGTGTATTTTATGGGTAACACTAGGCATCAAAATTTCAAAAGTTGTCTGGTTCAGAAATCAAATCAGCCATTTCTTAATGATTTTGATGTGCTGAATTCAAATATGACAAGGAAAACTGTTGTTTGGCTCTAGTTTTCATGATATTAACTGTTACCTAAATTAATAAATAATTATAACATGTAGTTATTACTTCTACAAATATAAAACTGCACATGTATTGTCAAACAGATTTTATTAGATTTTTTCAGAGGAAACTCAAGTGTATTTAATTCTACTATATAATTAATTAAATCCCACGTCTAAGCACTTTGAACAATTATAATTTTAACTATTAATATGTGTTATTGCACAGTACAAAATATGTCCTTAGTCACCGGATACATGGCTCATTTTTACTTGTCTCTTGTATTCAAGCA
>JARQOC010004315.1:0-10698 GCA_033576535.1 Allobates femoralis
TGTGCCCCCCCCTGCCCCCTTTCCCCGTTTTGCCCAGCCTCCATCCTGCCCCCTGTCCTCTGCCCCCTGTCCTCTGCCCCCTGTCCTCTGCCCCTGTCCCCCCCCGTCCCCTGCCCCCGCCTCTGCCCCCTGTCCTCTGCCCGTCCCCCCTGCCCCCCTTTTCCTCTGCCCCCCCTCCCCCCCCTGTCCTCTGGCCCCCCGTCCTCTGCCCCCTGTCCCCCGGGGTCCTCTTTCCCCCCCCCGTTTTCCCCTGCGTCCTCTGCCCCCCTTTCCCCTCTCCTCTGCCCCCTGTCCCTGCGTCCTCTGCCCCCTGTCCCTTGCTCCCCCTTTCCCCTGTCCTCTTTCGTCCCTCCCCCCCCCCTTGTCCCGGCCCCACCCCCTTCCCCGGCCCGCCCCCCGTCCTCTGCGTCCTCTGCCCCCTGTCCTCTGCGTCCCCCTTTCCCCCTGTCCTCTGCCCCTGCCCCCTGGCCCGGTCCCCTGCCCCCTGTCCCCCTCGTCCTTTCCATGCCCGCCCTTCCCTGCCCCCTTTTCCCCCTTTCGTCCCCCTGCCCCCTGTCCCCCGCCCCCCCTTTTTTGGCCCCCTTTCCCCTGCCCCCTGTCCCCTTTTCCCCCCGGTCCTTGCCCCCTGTCCCTCCTCCTCTGCCCCCTGTCCTCTCCCTCCCTGCCCCCCCGTCCCCTGCGCCCCCTGCCCCCCGTCCTCGTGCTCCCCTGGGCCCCCCGTCCCCTGCCCCCTTTCCTTGCCCCCTGTCCTTCCCTCCCCTCTCCCCCTTCCTCTGGCCCCTCGGGCCCCCGTCCCCTGGTGCCTCTGCCCCCTTTCCCCCTGCCCCCCTTCCCCCCCCTTGTCCTCGGCCCCCCCTTCCCCCTGCCCGGGCCCCCTGGGCCCCCTGGGCCTTTGCCCCCCCCCGCCTCCCCGCCCCCGTCCTCCCCCCCAGCCCCCCTGCCCCCCTGTCCTCTGCCCCAGGGCCCCCTTCCGGGGGTACGTCCTCTTTCCCCCCCCTCTGCCCCCTGCCCCCCCCTGCACCCCCCTCCCCTGTCCTCTGCGTCCTCTGCCCCTGTCCTCGTGGGTCCATTTGCCCCCGACCCTGGGCCCCCTGCCTCCTCTGCCCCCCCCTGCCCCCCCCCCCCTTCCCCCCCGCCCCTCTGCCCCCTTTCCTCTGCCCTCCTCCTCTGCCCCCTGTCCTCTGCGCCTCTTTCCCCCTGTCCTCTGCGCCTTGCCCCCTGTCCTCTGCGTCCTTTGGGCCCCCGTCCTCTGCCCCTCTGCCCCCTGCCTCTGCCCCCCCCGCCCCCCGCCCCTCTGCCCCCCCTGCCCCCTGTCCTCTTGCGTCCTCTGCCCCCTGTCCTCTGCGTCCTCTGCCCCCTGTCCTCTGCGTCCTCTGCCCCCTGTCCTCTGCCCTGTCCTCTGCCCCCTGCCCTGCTCCTCTGCGTCCTCTGCCCCCGTCCTCTGCGTCCTCTGCCCCCTGTCCTCTGCCCGTCCTCTGCCCCCTGTCCTCTGTGTCCTCTGCCCCCTCTGTCCTCTGTGTCCCTCTGCCCCCTGTCCTCTGCCCCTGTCCTCTGCCCCCTGTCCTCTGTGTCCTCTGCCCCCTGTCCTCTGGTCCTCTGCCCCCTGTCCTCTGTCCTCTGCCCCCTGTCCTCTGCGTCCTCTGCCCCCTGTCCTCTTGTCCTCTGCGTCCTCTGCCCCCTGTCCTCTGCGTCCTCTGCCCCTCTTCCTCTGCCCCCTGTCCTCTGTGTCCTCTACCCCCTGTCCTCTGCTCCTCTGCCCCTTCTCTCCTCTGCCCCTTCCTCTGGTCCTCTGCCCCCTGTCCTCTGCTCCTCTGCCCCCTGTCCTCTGCGTCCTCTGCCCCCTGTCCTCTGCGTCTTGCCCCCTTGCCTCTGCGTCCTCTGCCCCCGTCCCTCTGCGTCCTCTTGCCCCCATCCCTCCTCTGCCCCCTGTCCTCTGCCTCCTCTGCCCCCTGTCCTCTGCGCTCCTCTGCCCCCTGTCCCTCTGCCTCCTCTGCCCCCTGTCCTCTGCGTCCCTCTGCCCTGTCCCTGTCCTCTGCCCCCTGTCCTCTGCCCCCTGTCCTCTGCCCCTGTCCTCTGCCCACGCCTCTGCCCCCTGTCCTCCTGCCCGCCGCCTCTGCCCCCTGTCCTCTGCCCACCCCCTCTGCCCCCTGTCCTCTGCCCACCGCCTCTGCCCCCTGTCCTCTGCCACCGCCTCTGCCCCCTGTCCTCTGCGTCCTCTGCCCCTGTCCTCTGCTCCTCTGCCCCCTGTCCTCTGCGTCATTGCCCCCTGTCCTCTGCCTCCTCTGCCTCCCTGTCCTCTGCCCCCTGTCCTCTGCCCCTTTCCCCCCGTCCTCTGCCCCTTTCCCCCTTCCCCCCGTCCTCTGGCCTCTGCCCCCTCCTCTGCCCCCTGTCCTCTGCCCCCCTCCCCCTTTTCCCCCCCCGTCCTTGGTCCCGCCCCCGCCTTTCCCCCCCCTGCCCTGGCCCCCCCCGTTTGGGTTTTGTTTTGCCCGGTTTTGGTTTGCCCCCCCCTTTGGGGGGTTTTTTCCCCTGCCCCCGTTTTGGGTTTTTTTTTCCCCCTTTTTTTCCCCCCTTTCCCCCCCCCCTCGCCCCCCCCGTCCCCTGGCCCCCCCCTGCCCCTTCCTTTTCCCCCCTTTGTCCTTTTTTTTTTTTTTTTTTTTTTTTTTTTTTTTTTTTTTTTTTTTTTTTTTTTTTTTTTTTTTTTTTTTTTTTTTTTTTTTTTTTTTTTTTTTTTTTTTTTTTTTTTTTTTTTTTTTTTTTTTTTTTTTTTTTTTTTTTTTTTTTTTTTTTTTTTTTTTTTTTTTTTTTTTTTTTTTTTTTTTTTTTTTTTTTTTTTTTTTTTTTTTTTTTTTTTTTTTTTTTTTTTTTTTTTTTTTTTTTTTTTTTTTTTTTTTTTTTTTTTTTTTTTTTTTTTTTTTTTTTTTTTTTTTTTTTTTTTTTTTTTTTTTTTTTTTTTTTTTTTTTTTTTCCCCCCCCCCCCCCCCCCCCCCCCCCCCCCCCCCCCCCCCCCCCCCCCCCCCCCCCCCCCCCCCCCCCCCCCCCCCCCCCCCCCCCCCCCCCCCCCCCCCCCCCCCCCCCCCCCCCCCCCCCCCCCCCCCCCCCCCCCCCCCCCCCCCCCCCCCCCCCCCCCCCCCCCCCCCCCCCCCCCCCCCCCCCCCCCCCCCCCCCCCCCCCCCCCCCCCCCCCCCCCCCCCCCCCCCCCCCCCCCCCCCCCCCCCCCCCCCCCCCCCCCCCCCCCCCCCCCCCCCCCCCCCCCCCCCCCCCCCCCCCCCCCCCCCCCCCCCCCCCCCCCCCCCCCCCCCCCCCCCCCCCCCCCCCCCCCCCCCCCCCCCCCCCCCCCCCCCCCCCCCCCCCCCCCCCCCCCCCCCCCCCCCCCCCCCCCCCCCCCCCCCCCCCCCCCCCCCCCCCCCCCCCCCCCTTCCCCCGCCCCCCCCCCTCCCCCCCCCCCTCTCCCTCCCTCCTGCCCCCCCTGCCCCCTTTCCCCCCCCTCCCCCTGTCTCCCCCCGCCCTGCCCCCTGTCTCTGCCCGCCCCTTCCCGTCCTCGCCCCCGCCTCTGCCCTCCTCTGGTCCTCTCCCCTTCCCTGGTCCTCTGCCCCCTTCCCTGGTTTGCCCCCTGTCCTCTGCCTCCTCCCCGTCCTCGTCCTCCCCGCCCTGCCTCCTCGCCCCCTGTCCCCTTTCCCCCCCCCGGCCTCCCCCCTTTTCCCCCCCTGTCCTTGCCCCCCCCCCTTCCCTGCCCTGCCTTGCCCGCCCGCCCTGCCCCCCCCTTCCCTGGCCCCCCCTGTCCGTTCCCTGCCCCTGTCCTCCCCCCTTCCCTCGTCCTCTGCCCCCTGTCCTCTGCCCTTGCCCTCCCTCTCCTCTGCCCCCGCTCTGCCCCCCCCCTGGGCCTCCCGCCCTGCCTCTTGCCCTTTCCCCCCCTTTTTTCCCCCCCCCTCCCCCTGTCCCTGCCCCTGTCCTCTGCCCCCTGTCCTCTGCCCGGCCCCCTCTCCCCCCCGCCTCCCCGCCCTGCCCCTTTCCCCGCCGCGCCCGCCCCCTCTCCGCGCCTCTGCCCTTCCCCTCTGCCCCCGCCTCTCCCGCCCTGCCCCGCTCCCTTTTCCCCCCCCCTCTGCCCCCTTCCTCCTCCCCCCTGCCCTGCCCTTTTTTTTTTTTTTTTTTTTTTTTTTTTTTTTTTTTTTTTTTTTTTTTTTTTTTTTTTTTTTTTTTTTTTTTTTTTTTTTTTTTTTTTTTTTTTTTTTTTTTTTTTTTTTTTTTTTTTTTTTTTTTTTTTTTTTTTTTTTTTTTTTTTTTTTTTTTTTTTTTTTTTTTTTTTTTTTTTTTTTTTTTTTTTTTTTTTTTTTTTTTTTTTTTTTTTTTTTTTTTTTTTTTTTTTTTTTTTTTTTTTTTTTTTTTTTTTTTTTTTTTTTTTTTTTTTTTTTTTTTTTTTTTTTTTTTTTTTTTTTTTTTTTTTTTTTTTTTTTTTTTTTTTTTTTTTTTTTTTTTTTTTTTTTTTTTTTTTTTTTTTTTTTTTTTTTTTTTTTTTTTTTTTTTTTTTTTTTTTTTTTTTTTTTTTTTTTTTTTTTTTTTTTTTTTTTTTTTTTTTTTTTTTTTTTTTTTTTTTTTTTTTTTTTTTTTTTTTTTTTTTTTTTTTTTTTTTTTTTTTTTTTTTTTTTTTTTTTTTTTTTTTTTTTTTTTTTTTTTTTTTTTTTTTTTTTTTTTTTTTTTTTTTTTTTTTTTTTTTTTTTTTTTTTTTTTTTTTTTTTTCTGCCCAGCCCGCCTCTGCCCCCTGTCCCCCCCCTGCCCAGCCCCTCTGCCCCCTGTCCTCTGCCCAGCCGCCTCTGCCCCCCCTGTCCTCTGCCCCCTGTCCTCTGCCCCCTGCCCTGCGCCTCTGCCCCCTGTCCTCTGCGTCCTCTGCCCCCTGTCCTCTGCGTCCTCTGCCCCCTGTCCTCTGCGTCCTCTGCCCCCTGTCCTCTGCGTCCTCTGCCCCTGGGCCTCTGCCCCCTGTCCCTCTGCGTCCTCTGCCCCTCCCTCCCCGCCCCCTGTCCTCTGTTTCCTCTACCCCCTGTCCTCTGCGTCCTCTGCCCCCTCTCCCTGCCCCTGTCCTCTGCGTCCTCTGCCCCCTGTCCCTCTGCTCCTCTGCCCCCCGATCCTCCCCGCCCCTCCTCTGCCCCCTGTCCTTGCCCCTGTCCTCTGCTCCTCTGCCCCCTGTCCCTGCTCTTGCCCCCTGTCCTCTGCCTCCTCCTCCTGTCCTCTGCCTCCTCTGCCCCCTGTCCCTTGCCCTCCTTTCCCCTGCCCCCTGCCCTTCCGCCCCCTGCCCTCTGCCCCCCTGTCCTCTGCGTCCTCTGCCCCCTGTCCTCTGCGTCCTCGCCCCTTCCTCTGCGTCCCTCTGCCCCCTGTTCCTTCTCCCCCGTCCTCGCCCCTGTCCCTGCCCCCGCCTCTGCCCCCTGTCCCCTTCCCAGCCGCCTCTGCCCCCTGTCCTCTGCCCAGCCGCCTCTGCCCCCTGTCCTCTGCGTCCTCTGCCCCCTGTCCTCTGCGGCCTCTGCCCCTGCCCCTCTCTTTGCCCCCTGTCCTCTGCCCTCTGCCCCCTTCCTCGCTCTTGCCCCCTGTCCTCTGCCTCCTCTGCCCCCTGTCCTCTTTCCTCCTCTGCCCCCTGTCCTCTGCCCCCTGTCCTCTCGCCCCTGCCCCCTGTCCTCTGCGTCCTCTGCCCCCTGTCCTCTGCCCCTCCCCCGTCCTCTGCCCCCTGTCCTCTGCGTCCCCCTGCCCCTTCCCTGCCTCTGCCCCCTGTCCTCTGCGTCTCTGCCCCTGTCCTCTGCGTCCTCTGCCCCCTGTCCTCTGCGTCCTCTGCCCCCTGTCCTCTGGCCTCTGCCCCCGTCCTCTGCCCCCCGTCCTCTGCGTCCTCTGCCCCCGTCCTTGCGTTTCCCCTTTCGCCCTCTTCGCCCCCTGTCCTCTGCCCCCTGTCCTCTGCGTCCTCTCCCCCGCCCCTGGTCCTCTGCCCCTGGTCCTCTGCCCCTGTCCCCTGCGTCCTCGCCCCCTGTCCTCTGCCCCCTTCCTCTCCCCCCCTGTCCTCTGCGTCCTCTGGCTGCCCCCTTCCTCTTTCGTTTCCCCCGTCCTCTGCGTCCTCTGCCCCTGTCCTCTGCGTCCTCTGCCCCCTGTCCTCTGCGTCCTCTTTCCCCCTGTCCTCTTCTGTCCCTCCCTGCACCCTCCTCTGCGTCCTCTGCCCCTGTCCTCGTCCTCTGCCCCTGTCCTCTGGTCCTCTGCCCCCTGTCCTCTGCGTCCTCTGCCCCCTGTCCTCGCCCTTTCCCCCGTCCTCTGGCCCCCTGTCCTCTGCCCCCTCCTCTGCCCCCTGTCCCTCTGCCCCCCCTCTGCCCCCTGTCCTCTGCCTCCTCTGCCCCCTGTCCTCTGCGCCTCTGCCCCCTCCTCTGCCTCCTCTCCCCCTTTCCTCTGCCCCTGCCCTTCCTCCCCCGTCCTCTGCCCCTGCCCCCTTGTCCCTGCCCCCTGTCCTGTTCCTTCCCCCTGTCCCTGCGTCCTCTGCCCCCTGTCCTCTGCCCTTGGGGCCCTGGGCCCCTCCCTCTGCCCCCGTCCTGTTCCTCTGCCCCCTTCCTCTGTCCTCTGCCCCCTCCTCTGGTCCCTCTGCCCCTGTCCTCTGCGTCCGTTCCCCTTTTCCTCTGCCCTCCCTGCCCCCGTCCCCCTGCTCCTCTGCCCCCTGTCCTCTGCCCTCCCTGGCCCCCTGCCCCCTGTCTTCCTCTGCCCCGTTTTTTTTTTTTTTTTTTTTTTTTTTTTTTTTTTTTTTTTTTTTTTTTTTTTTTTTTTTTTTTTTTTTTTTTTTTTTTTTTTTTTTTTTTTTTTTTTTTTTTTTTTTTTTTTTTTTTTTTTTTTTTTTTTTTTTTTTTTTTTTTTTTTTTTTTTTTTTTTTTTTTTTTTTTTTTTTTTTTTTTTTTTTTTTTTTTTTTTTTTTTTTTTTTTTTTTTTTTTTTTTTTTTTTTTTTTTTTTTTTTTTTTTTTTTTTTTTTTTTTTTTTTTTTTTTTTTTTTTTTTTTTTTTTTTTTTTTTTTTTCCTCCTCTGCCCCCTGTCCTTTGGTCCTCTGCCCCCTGTCCTCTGCGTCCTCTGCCCCCTGTCCCTCTGTGCCCCTGCCTCTGCCCCCTGTCCTCTGCGTCCCTCTGCCCCCGTCCTCTGCGTCCTCTGCCCCTGTCCTCTGGCGTCCTCTGCCCCCTGTCCTCTGCGTCCTCTGCCCCCTGTCCTCTGCGTCCTCTGCCCCCCTGTCCTCTGCGTCCTCTGCCCCCTGTCCTCTGCCCCCTGTCCTCTGCGTCCTCTGCCCCTGTCCTCTGCACCCTTCCTCTGCGTCCTCTGCCCCCTGTGTCCTCTGCCCCCTGTCCTCTGCGTCCTCTGCCCCCTGTCCTCTGCGTCCTCTGCGTCCTCTGCCCCCTGCCCTCTGCGTCCTCTGCCCCCTGTCCTCTGCGTCCTCTGCCCCCCTGTCCTCTGCGTCCTCTGCCCCCTGTCCTCTGCGTCCTCTGCCCCCTGTCCTCTGCCCTGTCCTCTGCGTCCTCTGCCTCCCTGTCCTCTGCGTCCTCTGCCCCCTGTCCTCTGCGTCCTCTGCCCCTGTCCTCTGCGTCCTCTGCCCCCTGTCCTCTGCTGTCCCTCTGCCCCCTGTCCTCTGTTCCCTGCCCCCCTGTCCTCTGGTCCTCTGCCCCCTGTCCTCTGGTCCTCTGCCCCCTGTCCTCTGTGTCCTCTGCCCCCTGTCCTCTGCGTCCTCTGCCCCCTGTCCTCTGCGTCCTCTGCCCCCTGTCCTCTGCGTCCTCTGCCCCCTGTCCTCTGCGTCCTCTGCCCCCTTCTGTCCTCTGCCCCCTGTCCTCTGCCCCCTGTCCTCTGCGTCCTCTGCCCCCTGTCCTCTGCACCCTGTCCTTTGCGTCTCTGCCCCTGTCCTCCTGCCCCCTGTCCTCTGCGTCCTCTGCCCCCTGTCCTCTGCTGTCCTCTGCCCCCTGTTCTGCTCCTCTGCCCCTGTCCTCTGCGTCCTCTGCCCCCTGTCCTCTGCGTCCTCCTGCCCCCTGTCCTCTCGTCCTCTGCCCCCTGTCCTCTGCCCCCTGTCCTCTGCCCCTGTCCTCTGCGTCCTCCTGCCCCCTGTCCTCTGCGTCCTCTGCCCCCTGTCTCCTGCTCCCCCCTGTCCTCTGTGTCCTCTGCCCCCTGTCCTCTGTGTCCTCTGCCCCGTCCTCTGTGTCCTCTGCCCCCTGTCACTCTGTGTCCTCTGCCCCCTGTCCTCTGTGTCCTCTGCCCCTGTCCCGTGTCCTCTGCCCCCTGTCCTCTGTGTCCTCTGCCCCCTGTCCTCTGTGTCCTCTGCCCCCTGTCCTCTGTGTCCCTGTCCTCTGCCTCCTTCTGCTGTCCTCTGCCCCTGCCCCTTGTCCTCTGCCCTGTCCTTTGTCCTCTGCCCCTGTCCTCGTGTCCTCTGCCCCCGTCCTCTGCCTGCCCCTGTCCTGCTGTCCTCTGCCCCCTGCCTCTGCCCGCCCCTGTCCTCTGCCCCACTGTCCTCTGCCCTCTGCCCCCCCCCTGTCCTCTCTGCCCCTGCTCCTCTGCCCCCCTGTCCTCTGCCCTCCGTCCTCTGCCCCTCCTTGTCCTCTGCCCCCTGTCCTCTGCCCCCTGTCCTCTCCCCCCTGTCCTCTGCCCCTGTCCTCTGCCCCCTGTCCTCTGTCCTCTGCCCCCTCTGCCCCCTGTCCTCTGCCCCCTGTCCTCTGCCCCCTGTCCTCTGCGTCTCTGCCCCCTGTCCTCTGCGTCCTCTGCCCCCTGTCCTCTGCCCCCTGTCCTCTGCGTCCTCTGCCCCCTGTCCTCTGCGCCTGCCTCGCCTCCCCCTGTCCTCTGCGTCCTCTGCCCTGTCCTCTGCGTCCTCCTGCCCCCCTCTGGTCCTCTGCCCCCGTCCATCCTCGCCCCCTCTGTCCTCTGCCCCCCCCTTCCCCCTGTTCCCAGGCCTCTGCCCCTGTCCTCTGCCCCCTTCCCGCCCCCTGTCCTCTGCCCCCTGTCCTCTGCCCCCTGCCCCCTGTCCCTGCTGCGCCTCTGCCCCCTGTCCTCTGCGTCCTCTGCCCCCTTTTCCCTCTGCCCCCATCCCCTCTTCGTCCTCTGCCCCTGTCCTCTGCCGCCTCTGCCCCCCCCTGCCTCTGCCTCCCCCCCCCTGTCCTCTGCCTCCTCTGCCCCCTGTCCTCTGCCCTCCTCTGCCCCCGTCCTCTGCTCCTCGCCCCCTGTCCCTCTTGCCGTCCTCTGCCCCCTGTCCTCTGCCCCGCCCGGTCCTCTGCCCCCTGTCCTCTGCGCCCTTGCCCCCTGTCCCTCCCCCTCGCCGCCCTGCCCCTGTCCTCTGCCCCCGTCCTCCTGCCCCCTGTCCTCTGCCCCCTTCCCCTGCCCCCCTGTCCTCTGCCCCTGCCCGCCTCTTTCCCCCTGTCCTCTGCGTCCTCCTGCCCCCTGCCTCTGCCCCTGCCCCCCGTCCCTGCCCCCGTCCTCTGCCCCCTTCCTCTGCGTCCTCTGGCCGCCTCTGCCCCCTGTCCTCTGCCCCCCTCCTGCCCCCTGTCCTCTGCTCCTCTCCCCCTGTCCTCTGCGTCTCCTCTGCCCCCCGTCCTCTGCGTCCTCTGCCCCCTGTCCTCTGCGTCCTCTGCCCCTGTCCTCTGCGTCCTCTGCCCCCTGTCCTCTGCCCCTCCTCTGCCCCCTGTCCTCCCGGTCCTCTGCCCCTGTCCTCTGCGTCCCTGCCCCCCTGTCCTCTGCGTCCTCTGCCCCCTGTCCTCTGCGTCCTCTGCCCCCTGTCCTCTGCGTCCTCTGCCCCCTGTCCTCTGCTGTCCTCTGCCCCCTGTCCTTGCCCCCTGTCCCTGTCCTCTGCTCCCTCTGCCCCCTGTCCCTTGTCCTCTGCCCCCTGTCCTCTGCCCCGCCCCCCCTTCCTCCCGCCCCCTGTCCTCTGCGTCCTCTGCCCCCTTCCCTGCTCCTCTTCCCCCTGTCCCTGCTCCCTCCCCCCGTCCTCTGCGTCCTCTGCCCCCTGTCCCTGTCCTCTGCCCCTGTCCTCTGGTCCTCTCCCCCCCTGGTCCTCCCCCCCCTCCTCTGCCCCCCCTGCCCCCGTGTCCTCTGCCCCCGTCCTCTGGTCCTCTGCCCCCTGTCCTCTGGTCCTCTGCCCCCTGTCCTCTGTGTCCCTGCCCCCCGTCCCCCTGGTCCTCTGCCCCCCCGCCTCGGTCCTCTGCCCCCCTGTCCTCTCCCCCCCTCTGGTCCTCTGCCCCCTTCCTCTGCCCCCCTTGGTCCTCTGCCCCCCCTTCCCTCTCCCCCTTTCCCCGGGCCTCTCCCCCTGTCCCTTTTTCCCCGCCCCCCCTTTCCCCGGTCCTCTGCCCCTGTCCTCTGGTCCTCTGCCCCCCCTCTGGTCCTCTCCCCCTGTCCTCTGGCCCCCCGTGTCCTCTGGGCCCCCCGCCCCCCGTCCTCGCCCGCCCCCTCTCCCCCTGTCCTCTGTTCCTCTCCCCTTTCCTCTGCCCCCTGCCCCCTGTCCTCTGGCCCCCCCCTCTGCCCTTGTCCTCTGCCCCCGCCCTCCCCGCCTTGCCCCCTCCTCCCCCCGCCCCCTGCCTCTGCCCCCGCCCCCTGCCCCTTCCCTGCCCCCGCCTCTCCCCCCCGTCCTTTGCCCCCCCTGCCCCTGTCCTCTGCCCCCCCCTGCCCCCTGTCCTCTGCCCCCCCCTCTGCCCCCTTCCCCTGCGGGCCCCCCGCCCCCTGTCCTCTGCCCCCTC
>JARQOC010004316.1:0-10694 GCA_033576535.1 Allobates femoralis
CTTTTTAAAAGATTTTAAAACTGTTTTTCTGGGAAGTTTGTTTTTTTTGTTTCTAAGGGCTCCCAAGAAGCTAGGCAAAATTTGTTCCCGGTTTTCCTTTTGTCTGAAGAATTTTTTATGCAAGGCCTATGAAAAAATTAAAATACTCTTGTCTTAGGGGTCCCAAAATTTTTTATTCAAAATTAAAAAGAAAGGGGAAATTCAGGGAAAAAGGGGGCCCTTGCTTTTTTTAAAGTTAAAATTTTTCAAGAAGCCAAGGCCCCAAAAAAAAGAAATTTGTTTTCCCCTTTATTTTCAAAGTATTAATTTTTTCTAATGGGGGAAACCTAAATAAATTTTGGGAAAAATAGTTGCCCCTTTCTTTCCCCTTTTTAAAATCGAAAATTTTTCATTTTAAAAGCCTTGGGGAAAAAGTTTTAAAAACTTTTTTTTTGGGGGTATCAAATTTTTTATTTGACAAATTTTGACCCAAGATTTGGTAAAATGTTTCCCCCTTTTAAAAATTAATATTTTTTTTGAAGCCTTTGGAAAAAAAAGTTTTTTTTTAGTTTTGCTTATTAAAATTTTTTTATTCGTTTTAAAAGGGTGATTTTGTGGCCCGGCGAAAAAGTTTTCTTTCCCAAAAAACCAGACTTTTCCCCTTTCCCCCTTTTGGGCTTTTTTTAAAAAATCTAGGTTTTTTTTTTTGGGAAAAGGGGGGGAAAATTTTTAAAAAATTTTCTGGGATGAGCCAAGTAAATATCGAAAAAAGGGGCCCCGCCCCTTTTAAAAAATTCTGGGGAATTTCCTTGCCCCCTAAAAAAAGATTTTTTTCAGGTTTTTTGGAAAATAAAATTTTTTTAAAACCCTTTTTGGGCTGAGCCAAATAAATATCGAAAAAAGGGCCCCTTTTTTTTTTAAAGACTCAGAAAATTTTTTCCTTTTTTCCCCCTTTAAAAAAATTTGAAAATTCCCTTGTGCTTTGGGGCTAGTAAAATTTTAATTTCTTTACAAGGGCTTAAGGGGTAGGAAAAATCCTGCAAAATAGCTTCCCTTGCTTCTTTTAAAAAATCTTTTAAAACTTTTTTCCTATTTCACAGCCATTTGCCAAAAAATTTTTAAATATCTAGGTTTGTTGGGACGGGGCAAAGTTTTAAAATTCTGTTACAAGGGCATGACCTAAGTAAATATGGCAAAAATGCTTTTTCCCCTTTCTTTCTTTTTAAAAATTTAAAAACTTTTTTCCTATTGCACGCCCTTTTGCCCAAAAGATTTGAAAAAAACTAGTTTGTTGGGCAGTCAAAATTTTAATATTCTGTTACTAAGGGGTGAGCCAAGGAAACTCCCCAAAAAAAGCTTGCCCCTTTTTTCCTTTAAAAATAGAAAAAATTTTTTCCTCCACCCTCAAAAGGAAAAAAAATTTAAAATTATTGGTTTGGGGGGGAGTAAAGTTTTTTAAAACCATTTTAGGGGAAGAAAAGGGCCCTTCTTAAAAAGCTTTTCTTTTCCCTTTTAAAAAATCTAAAATTTTTTAAAATCACGTGTGGAAAAAAAATTTAAAAATTATTGTCTTGGGGCTGAGCAAAAATAAAATTTTTGGGAAATGCATGGGTTTTTTTAAATTTTCAAAAACTTCCCTTTTTCCCTTTTTGAAAAGAATTTTTCCCTTTTGGCTTTGGGGCAAAAAAGTTTTAAATATTCGTTTTTTGGGGGGCCAAAAAAAATTCTGTAAAGTTCTTGACCCCAAAATTCTCAAAAAATTTCCCTTCCCCCTTAAAAAAATTCAATATTCCCTATTGCCGGCCATGGCAAAAAAATTTAAAAAAATTCGGGTTTGGTTGGGATGAGCAAAAAAATACGATAAGGGCTGCCCCTTTAAAAATATTTAAAAAAATTCCCCCTTTCCCCTTTAAAAAATTTAAAACTTTTTTTGCCCCAAAAAGAAAAAAGTTTAAAAATTTTTGGTTGGCTTGGGGCGGGGAAAAAATTTTAAATTTTTTTTCTAAAAACCAAAAACTTTCAAAAAACTCCCCGCCAAAAGATTAAAAAACTTTTTTCCCCTTTTTACAGCATAAAAAATTTGTACTAGGGTTTGGGGCCCAGTAAAAAGAAATTCTTTACGGGCCTTTTTAAAAAATATGGAAAAATTTCTTTCCCCTCTTTCCCTTTTTAAAATATTAAATTTTTTTTTTTGACATCTTGCCAAAAAATTTGAAAAATAGGGGCGGGACCCGGTAAATTTTTTTCTTTTTAAAGGGGTACTAATAAATCTTGGGGGAAAAAACCCTTTGCTTTTTTAAAAGATTGAAAACTTTTTCCTTGAAACTATAAAAAAAATTTTACTAGGTTGGGCTTGGGACAGTCAAATTTTTTAAATTTCTTTAAAGGGGAAGAAACCCAAAATTCCCGGCAAAAAAAATTGATGTTTCTTTTGATATCAAGTTTTTTATTTTACAAGGGGATGGCAAAAAGATTTGAAAAACTTGGTTGTTTTTTATATCAAATTTTATTTGTTAAAGGGGGTAGCCAAAAGATTGGAAAAAACTTCTTGGGTTTCCCTTTAAAAAATTTAAAAATCTTTCCCCAGAAGCCTATAACAAAAAAAAAATACTACGGTTTCTTAAAAAATAAATTTTTTTCTTTTTCAAGCTAGCCAATTTTAAATTTGGCGAAAAAAAACGTTTTTCTTTAAAGATACTAAGGGAAATTTTCCCCCCAAAAGCCTCTCAAAAAGATTTTGAAAAACTTTTCTTGGGGGTGGTCAAATTTTTAAATTTGATAAGGTGGCCCCTTTGACGGCGAAAAAATTTTTTCTTTCCCCTTTTAAAAAACCAAGAACTTTCCCTTTTCAATTTGGCTTTAAATATCAAATTTTTTTTTGGGATTTGGTAAAGTTTTAAATTTCGTTTTGGGATGAGCCCCAAGAAATACGAAAAAAAGGCCCCGCCCTTTTAAAAAATTTGGAAAAAATTTTCCCTTTTCCCCCTAAAAAAAAAAATTTCTTTTTACTTGGGGTAAAAGTTTAATATCTGTTCTAAGGGGATGAGCCCAAGTTTTAAAAATGGGGAAAAAGGGTGCCCTTTTTTTTTTTTTAAAAATGAAAAAATTTTCCCCCTTTCCAAAATAAGACAAAAGATTTTATTACGGGTTTTTGGACATAAATTTTAAATTTCTTTTAAAGGGGAAAGGAAAATTCAGGGAAAAAGTTCCCCCTTTCTTTTTTTTTAAAAAATAAGACTTTTTCTACTCACCTAAAGCCCAAAAGATTTTAAATATCACGGTTTTCTTGGGGGCGAGTCAAAATTTAATTTCTTTTAAGGGCTAAAACCAAGAAATTCATGGGGAAAATAGTTTTCCCTTGCTTTCCCCTTTTAAAGATCTCAAAACTTTTTCCATTCAAAAGCCTTATGGAAAAAAGATTTTAAATAAACTAGGGTTTTTCTTGGGGGGGATCAAAAATTTTAATATTCTTTTCTAAGGGGAGGCGAAACAAAAAATTTGGGGAAAAAAAGTTGCCCTTGCTTTCTTTTTAAAAAATACCAAGACTTTTTTTTCCAATTTCACAGCCCAAAGGCCCAAAAAAATTTTTTAAAAATCTACGGTTGTGTTGGGAAGAGTAAAGTTTTAATATTCTTTTACTAAGGGCTGAGCTTTGTAAGCTCAGGCAAAATAGCTTCCCTTGCTTTCCCTTTTAAAGATACTGAAGAATTTTCCCCCTTGCACGCCATAGACAAAAAGATTTGAAATATCTACGGTTGTGCTTGGGACGGAGTCAAAGTTTTAATTTTCTGTTAATAAGGGCAAGAGCCAAATCAACATTCATGGCGAAAAAAGCTTCCCTTGCTTTCTTTTAAAAGATACTCAAGAACTTTTTCTCCATTACTCAGCCCAATGGCAAATGATTTGAAATATCTACGGTTGTACTTGGACAAAATCAAATATTAATATTTGTTACTAAGGGCATGAGCCTAAGTAAGATTCGTGGCGAAAATAGCTTGCCCCTTTCTTTCCCTTTAAAGATACTCAAGAACTTTTTTCCCTATTGCACAGACCTTATGGACAAAAAGATTTGAAAATATCTACGGTTGTGCTTGAAACTGAGTCAAAGTATTAATATTCTGTTACTAAGGCATGAGCCTAAGTAAGAAATCATGGCGAAAATAGCTTGCCCTTGCTTTCCTTTAAAAGATTCTCAAGTACTTTTTTCCCTATTGCACAGCCTTATGGACAAAAAATTTGATATATCTATGGTTTTGCTTGGGACTGAGTAAAAGTTTTAAAATTTTTGTTACTAGGGCAAGAGCGCAAGAACATTCATGGCAAAATAGGTTGCCCTTGCTTTCCTTTTAAAAGATACTCAAGAATTTTTTCCCAATTGCACAGCCTAATGGCCAAAAAGATTTGAAATATCTACGGTTTGCTTGGGACTGAGTCAAAGTATTAATATTTCTGTTACTAAGGCATGAGCCTAAGTAAGATTCTGGCGAAATAGCTTGCCCTTTTCTTTCCTTTAAAAGATACTTAATACTTTTTCCCCATTGCACAGCCCTAGGGCAAAAAGATTTGAAATACTACGGTTGTGCTTGGACTGAGTAAAATTTTAATATTCTGTTACTAAGGGCATGAGCCTAAGTAAGAATTTATGGCAAAATAGCTTCCTTGCTTTCCTTTAAAAGATGCTAAGAACTTTTTTCCCCATTGCACAGCCTTATGGGCAAAAAGATTTGAAATATCTATGGTTTGCTTTGGGACTGGGGTAAAAGTTTTAATATTCTGTTACTAAGGGCATGAGCCTAAGTAAGACTCATGGCAAAAAAAGCTTGCCCTTGCTTTCCTTTAAAAAATACTCAAGAAATTTTTTTTATTGCACAGCCTTATGGGCAAAAGATTTGAAATATCTAGGTTGTGCTTGGGACGAGTAAAAATTTTAATATTCTATTACTAAGGGGAAAGGGAAGAAATCATGGCAAAAAAAAGCTTTCCCTTGCTTTCCTTTTAAAAGATATTAAAACTTTTTTCCCAATTGCACAGCCTAAAGACCCAAAAAAATTTGAAATACCCACGGTTGTGCTTGGGATGGGGTCAAAGTTTTAATATCTTTAATAAGGGCAAGGCCAAGAAATTCATGGCGAAAAAAGCTTGCCCTTGCTTTCTTTTAAAAGATACTCAAGACTTTTTCCCTTTGCACAGCCTTATGGGCAAAAAGATTTGAAATATCTACGGTTGTGCTTGGGACTGAGTAAAAAGTTTTAATATTTTTATTTTTCTAAGGGGATAGCCTAAGTAAAAACTCATGGGAAAAATAGCTTTCCCTTGCTTTCCTTTAAAAGGATTTTAAACTTTTTTCCTATTGCACAGCCCTTTAGCCAAAAGATTTGAAATATCTGGTTGTGCTTGGGACTGAGTCAAAGTTTTAATATTCTGTTACTAAAGGGCATGAGCCTAAGTAAGACTCATGGAAATAGCTTGCCCTTGCTTCCTTTAAAAGATACTGAAGAATTTTTCCCCACTGCACAGCCTCATAGACAAAAAGATTTGAAATATCTACGGTTGTGCTTGGGACGGAGTCAAAGTTTTAATATTCTTTACTAAGGGCAAGAGCGCAAGAACATTCATGGCGAAATAGCTTGCCCTTGCTTTCCCTTTTAAAGATACTCAAGAACTTTTTTCTCATTGCACGCCTAATGGCCAAAAGATTTGAAATATCTACGGTTGTGCTTGGGCTGAGTCAAAATATTAATATTCTGTTTTAAGGGCAAGAGCCTAGGGAAGAATCATGGCGAAAATAGCTTGCCCCTTGCTTTCCTTTAAAGATACTCAAGAACTTTTTCCCTATTGCACAGCCTTATGGACAAAAAGATTTGGAAAAATCTACGGTTTGTGCTTGACTGAGTCAAAGTATTAATATTCTGTTACTAAGGGCATGAGCCAAGAATCATGGCGAAAATAGCTTGCCCTTGCCTTCCTTTAAAAGATATCAAGTACTTTTTCCCTATTGCACAGCCTTATGGACAAAAAGATTTGAAATATCTATGGTTTGCTTGGGACTGAGTAAAAGTTTTAAAATTCTGTTACTAAAGGGGATGAGCCTAAGAAGACTCATGGGGAAAATAGCTTGCCCTTGCTTTCCTTAAAAGATACTCAAGACTTTTCCCTATTGCACAGCCTTATGGACAAAAGATTTTGAAATATCTAGGTTTTGCTTGGACTGAGTAAAGTTTAATATTCTGTTACTAAGGGCATGAGCCTAAGTTAAGACTCATGGCGAAAAAAAGCTTGCCCTTGGCTTTCCTTTAAAAGATTATAATAACTTTTCCCTATTGCACAGCCCCATAGACAAAAGATTTGAAATATCTACGGTTTCTTGGGACGGGGTCAAAGTTTTAATATTCTGTTACTAAAGGGGATGGGGCCTAAGTAAATTCATGCGAAAAATAGCTTGCTTGCTTTCCTTTTTAAAAAATACTTAAGAATTTTTCCCTATTGCACAGCCCATGGCAAAAAGATTTGAAATATCTAGGTTGTGCTTGGGACGGGGTAAAGTTTTAATATTCATTTACTAAGGCATGAGCTAAGTAAGAATCATGGCAAAAATAGCTGCCCTTGCTTTCCCTTTAAAAAATACTCAAGAACTTTTTCTCATGCACAGCCTCATTAGCCAAAAGATTTGAAATATCTACGGGTTTTGCTTGGGAGGGGTCAAGTTTTAAATTCTGTTACTAAGGGCATGAGCCTAAGTAAGATTTATGGCAAAATCGAAAATAGCTTGCCCTTGCTTTCCTTTAAAAGATACTGAAGAACTTTTTCCTACTGCACAGCCTCATAGACAAAAAGATTTGAAATATCTACGGTTAGTGTTTGGAAGGAGTCAAAGTTTAATATTCTGATTATAAGGATGAGCGCAAGAACATTCTGCGAAAATAGACTTGCCTGCTTTCTTCCTTTAAAGATACTCAAGAAACTTATTTTCTTGCACGCTATGGCAAAAGATTTAAATTTTCTACGGTTGTGTGACGAAGTCAAGTTTAATATTCTGTTACTAAGGCATTGAGCCTAAGAAGATTCTGGCGAATAGCTTTGCCCTTGCTCTTCCCTTTAAAAGATACTCAAGAACTTTTCGTTATGCGCCTAGGCAAAAAGATTTGAAATTCTACGGTTGTGCTTGAAAACTGAGTCAAAGTAATTTATTCTGTTACTAAAGGCATAGCCTAAGTTAAGCTCATGGCGAAGAATCTTGCCTGCCTTTAAAATACTGAAGAACTTTGTCCTACTGCACAGCTCTATGACAAAAAGATTTTGAAATATCTAACGGTATGTGCTTGGGACGATGCAAAGTTTATATTCTATTACTTAAGGCAAGAGCGCAAGCAACATTTCTTGAAATAGCTTGCCCTTGCTTTCCCTTTAAAGATATCAAGAACTTTTTCCCTATTGCAAGCCTATTAGCAAAAGATTTGAAATACTAAGGTTGTGCATGGGACGAGTAAAGTTAATTCTGTTTATAAGGCATGAGCTAAGTAAGACTCTGGCGAAAAAAGCTTGCCTTGCTTTCCTTAAGTACTCAAGAACTTTTTCCCTATTACAGCCTTATGGACAAAAGATTGAAATATCTCGGTTTGCTTGAACTGAGTTTTAAAAGTTTTAATATTATTTGTTACAAGGGCATGAGGCCAGAAAGATCATGGCAAAATAGCTTGCCCTTGCTTCCTTTAAAAGTACTAAGAACTTTTCTCAATTGCACAGCCATAGGCCAAAAAAGATTTGCAAAATCTACGTTGTGCTTGGACTGAGTCAAAGAATTTTTTTGTTACAGGGCATGAGCTAAGTAAGATTGCAAAATAATTGCTTGCCACTTGTTCCTAAAGTACTTAAACTTTTCCTAGCACAGCCTATAGACAAAAATTGAATATCTTGCTTGTCTTTAAAAATGATTAAAATTTTAATATTCCTTTACAAGGAATAGCAACAAGCTTCATGGCGAAAATAGATTTAATATCTTTCTTAGGAAAGATACTAAGGAAATTTTTCCAAAGCACAGCCCATTTCAAAAGATTTAAAATTTCCTACGGTTGATAGCTTAGTGAAAAAGTAAAATTTTTTTTTGAAAGTCATAGATTAAGTATAAAGGGCAAAAAAATCTGGGAAATTTGTTTCTTTTTCTTTAAAAAAACTTTAAAATATTTTTATTCACGTATGGAAAAAGTTTAAATACAGGTTTACAGAATAGTTAAATATTTGCTTGCTTTTAAATATGAAAACTTTTCCTTTGCCCCTTTAAAAATATTTGAAAACTTTTTCTTTTGGTTGGACAAAAGTTTAATTTAAAAAAATATTCTGTTACTAAGGGCAAGAGCGCAAGCAACATTCATGGCGAAAATAGCTTGCCCTTGCTTTCTTTTAAAAGATACTAAGAACTTTTTCTCAATTGCACAGCTAATGGCCAAAAGATTTGAAATATCTACGGTTGTGCTTGGGACTGAGTCAAAGTTAATATTCTGTTACTAAGGGCAGAGCCTAAGTAAATTCATGCGAAAATAGCTTGCCCTTGCTTTCCTTTAAAAGATACTCAAGAACTTTTTCCATATTGCACAGCCTTATGGACAAAAAAAGATTGAAATATCTACGGTTGTGCTTGGGAC
Source organism: Allobates femoralis (assembly GCA_033576535.1). Taxonomy (NCBI): domain Eukaryota; kingdom Metazoa; phylum Chordata; class Amphibia; order Anura; family Aromobatidae; genus Allobates; species Allobates femoralis. The sequence continues at coordinate 8,619 of JARQOC010004316.1, forward strand.
TGAGTCAAAGTATTAATATTTCTGTTACTAAGGGCATGAGCCTAAGTAAGATCATGGCGAAAATAGCTTTGCCCTTGCTTTCCTTTTAAAAGATACTCAAGAACTTTTCCCTATTGCACAGCCTATGGACAAAAAGATTTGAAATATCTACGGTTGTGCTTGGGACTGAGTCAAAGTTTTAATATTCTGTTACTAAGGGCATGAGCTAAGTCAAACTCATGGCGAAAATAGCTTGCCCTTGCTTTCTTTTAAAAGATACTAAGAACTTTTTCTCTATTGCACAGCCTTATGGACAAAAAGATTTGAAATATCTACGGTTGTGCTTGGGACTGAGTCAAAGTATTAATATTCTGTTACTAAGGGCTAGCTAAGTAAGATCATGGCGAAAATAGCTTGCCCTTGCTTTCCTTTTAAAAGATTACTCAAGAACTTTTTCCCTATTGCACAGCCTTATGGACAAAAAGATTTGAAATATCTACGGTTGTGCTTGGACTGAGTCAAAGTATTAATATTCTGTTACTAAGGCATGAGCCTAAGTAAGACTCATGGCGAAAATAGCTTGCCTTGCTTTCTTTAAAAGATCTGAAGAACTTTTTCCTATTGCACAGCCTTTAGACAAAAGGATTTGAAATATCTAAGGTTGTGCTTGGGACTGAGTAAAAGTTTTAATATTTGTTACTAAGGGCTGAGCCTAAGTAAGACTCATGGCAAAAATAGCTTTCCTTGCTTTCTTTTAAAAAATATAAAACTTTTTCCTATTGCACAGCCCTTAGCAAAAGATTTTAAATAAACTACGGTTGTGCTTGGGACGGAGTCAAAGTTTTTTAATATTCTGTTACTAAGGGCATGAGCCTAAATAAGATTTTATGGCGAAAAAAAGCTTGCCCTTGCTTTCCTTTAAGATACTAAGAACTTTTTCCCTATTGCACAGCCTTATGGACAAAAAAGATTTGAAATATCTTCGGTTGTGCTTGGACTGAGTCAAAGTTTTAATATTCTGTTACTAAGGGCAGAGCCAAGAAATTCTTTGGGGAAAAAAAGCTTGCCCTTGCTTTTTTTTAAAGATACTCAAGAACTTTTCCTATTTGCACAGCCTAATGGCCCAAAAAGATTTGAAATATCTACGGTTGTGCTTGGGACTGAGTCAAAGTATTAATTTTGTTACTAAGGGCATGGCTAAGAAGACTCATGGCGAAAATAGCTTGCCCTTGCTTTCCTTTAAAAGATACTAAGAAAATTTTCCCCATTGCACAGCCTTATGGGCAAAAGATTTGAAAATATCTACGGGTTTTGCTTGGGAAAATGAGTAAAAAATTTTAATATTCTGTTACTAAGGGCAAGAGAGAAAATCATGGCGAAAATAGCTTGCCTTGCTTTCCTTTAAAAGATACTCAAAACTTTTTCCAAATTTCACAGCCCTTAAAGGCCAAAAGATTTGAAATATCTAGGTTGTGCTTGGGACTGAGTCAAGTTTTAATATTTTGTTACTAAGGGCATGACCAAGTAAAATTCGTGGCGAAAATAGCTTGCCCTTGCTTTCCTTTAAAGATACTAAGAACTTTTTCCCCATTGCACAGCCTTATGGGCAAAAAGATTTGAAATATCTACGGTTGTGCTTGGGACGGGGTCAAAGTTTTTAATATTCTGTTACTAAGGGCAAGAGCCAAGAAATTCATGGCGAAAATAGCTTGCCCTTGCTTTCCTTTAAAAGATCTAAGAACTTTTTCCCTATTGCACAGCCTCATAGCAAAAGATTTGAAATATCTACGGTTGTGCTTGGGACTGAGTCAAAGTTTTATATTCTGTTACTAAGGGCAGAGCCAAGTAAGTTTATGCGAAAATAGCTTGCCCTTGCTTTCTTTAAAAAATCTAAAACTTTTCCAAAAGCACACCTTAGGGAAAAAGATTTGAAATTTTTCGGTTTTTGTTGGGCTGGTAAAAATTTAATATTCTGTTTCTAGGGGGTGGCTAAGTAAGATTGGGAAAAAAAGTTCCCCTTTCTTTCCCCTTTAAAAAATAAAAACTTTTTTTCCCCATGCCCCTTTGCAAAAAAAATTTGAAAAATCTACGGTTTGT
>JARQOC010004317.1:0-10691 GCA_033576535.1 Allobates femoralis
TGGGGGGTGGGGGGGGGGGGGTGGTGGGGTTGTTGGGGGTGGGGGGGGGGTTGGTGGTTGGGGGGGGGGTGGGGGTGTTGGGTTGGGTGTTGGGGGGGTGGTTTTGGGTGTGGGGGGGGTTGGGGGGTGGGTGGGGGGTGGGGGGGTGGGTGTGGGTGTGGGTTTGGTGTGGGTGGTGGTTTGGTGTTTTGGGTGGGGGGTGGGTGGGGGGGTTGGTTGTGGGTGGTGTGTGGTGGGTGGGGGGGTGGGTTGGTTGGTTGGGGGGGGTGGTTTTGGGGGGTGTGGGTGTGGTGGGTTGGGTTTGGTGTGGTTTTGGGGTGGGGGGGTGGTTTGGGGTTGGTGGTGTTTGGTGGGGGGGTTGTGTGGTGGGTGTTGTTGGGGGGTGTTGGTTGGGTTTGTTTGGGGGGTGGTGGGGGGTTTGGGTGGGTGGGGGTGTTGGGTTGGGTTTGGGTGGTTGGGGGTTGGGGGGTGGTGGTGGGGTGGGGGGTGTTTGGGGTGGTGGTTGTTGGTGTGGGGTGGGGTGTTGGTGGGTGGGTTGGTGTGTTGGGTGGTGGGGGGTGGGTGGGTGGGTGTTGTGGGTGGGGGTGGGGTGGGGTGGGGGTTGGGGTGGTGGGGGGGGGGGTGGGGGGTGGGTTGGGTGGGGTGGTGTGGGTGGGGTGGGGGGGTGTTGGTGGTGGGGGGGTTGGTGTGGTGGGGGGTGTGTGGGGTGTGGGGTGTGGGTGTTGGTGGGGGTGTGGGGGGGGGGGTTGTGTTGTGGTGGGGTGGGGTGGGTGGGGTGGTTGGGGGGTGGTGGGGTGGTGGTTGGGGGGTGGGTGGGTGTGGGGGTGGGGTTGTGTGGGGGGTGGGTTTGTTGTGGGGTGGTGGGGGGTGTGGGGTGGTGGGTTGGGGGGGTGGGGGGGTTGGGGTGGGGTGGGGTGTTGGGGGTTTGGGGGTGGTGGGGGTGGTTTGGGGGGGGTGGGGGGGGTTTGTTGGGGGGGGGGGGTGGGGTGTGGTTGTGGGGGGGGGGTGGTGGGGGGTGGGGTGTGTTGGGTTGGGGGGTGGTGGGGGGTGGTGTGGGGTGGGTGTTTTGGGTTGTTGGTTTGGGGGTGGGGTTGTGGGGGGGTGTGTTTGGTGTGTGGGGGGTTGGTGGTGGTGGGGTGTTGTGGGTGGTGGGTTGTGGGGGGTGTGGGTGGTGTGGGTGGTGGGGTGGGGGTGGGGGGTTGGGGGGGGGGGGGGGTGGTGTGGGGGTGTGGGGGTGGGTGTTTGTGGGGTGGTTGTGTTGGTGGTGGGGGGGTTTGTGGTTTTGGTGTGTTGTTTGGTGTGGTTGTGGGGTGGTTTGTGTTGGTGGGGGTGGTGGGTGTGGTGTGGGGGGGGTTTGTGGTGGTTTGTGTGGGGGGTGGGGGTTGTTTGGGGGGTGGGGGTGGGGGGGTTTGGGTGTTGTTGTGGGGGGGGGTGGGTTTGTTGGGGGGGGTGGTGGTGGGTGTGGTGTTTGGGGGGTTGGGGGGTGGTTTTGGTTGTGGGGTGGTGGGGGGTGGTTGGGTTTTTGGGGGGGGGGGGTTGTGTGGTTGGGGTTTTGGGGTGGGGGTTGGTTGTGGGGTGGTTGGGTGGGGGGTGGGGGTGGTTTTGTTTTGGTTGTGGGGTGTGGGTGGTGGTGTGGGTGTTTTGGGGGTTGGGTGTGTTGTGGGGGTGGGGTGGGGTTTGTGGTGTTGTGTGGGTTGGGGGGTGGTGGGTGTGGTTGTTTTGGTGTGGGGTTTGGGGGGGGGGGTGTGGGGTGGTGTGGTTTGGTTGGGGGGTTTGGGTGTTGTTGGTGTGTTTGGGTGGGATTGTGGAGGTGGTGTGATGGGGGTTTGGTGGGTTTTGGGTAGTGGGTTTTTGGTTTTGGTGGGGGTTGGGGGGGGGTGGTGGGATTTGATGGGGGTTTTGTGGGGGGGTGGGTTTTTGTTTGAATTTAGTGGGTTGATTGTGGGGTGTTGGGATGGAGGTGGTTTTGGGGTTTTGGGGATGGGAATGGTTATTAGGTGTGTGGGTTTGAGGGGGGGAGTTGTGTGATTTATGGTGGTTTTTGGGGGGGGTGTGGGGTTTGTTTGATGGGATTGTGGGGATAATTGTGAGGTAGGTGAGATGAAGGGTGTTATTGGTGGTTTTAGGGGTAGATGGGGATTGATATTAGGTGTGTGGTTTGAGGGGGGGTGGTGATTTGGTTGGGTTTTGGGGGATGGTGAGTGGGTTTTTTTTATTGTTAGTGGGGTATGTGGAGTAGGTGGTGATGATGTGTTATTGTGGTTTTGGGTAGTGGGATTGATATTAAGTTTGGTGGTTTGAGGGGGAGTGGTGTTATTGGTGGTTTTTGGGGGGTGTGAGGTTTTGTTTGATTATATGGGTAATGGTGGAGTTGGGAGATGAAGGTGTTATGTTGGTTTTAGGGTAGATGGAATTATATTAAGTGTGGGTTTGAGGGGGATTTGTGATTGGATGGTGGTTTTTGGGGGGGTGTGTGGGGTTTTGTTTGATTGGGATGAGTGGGGTAATGGTGAGGTAGTGAGATGAAGGTGTTATTGTGGTTTTAGGGTAGATGGATTGATATTAGGTGTGTTGGGGGTTTGAGGGGGGGGGGTGGATTGGATGGTGTTTTGGGGGGGATGGTGAGGGGTTTTTTGATTATTATAGTGGTGGGTAATGTGGAGGTAGTGGAGATGAAGTGTTAGTTGTGGTTTTAGGGGTAGATGGGAATTTGATATTAGGTTGTGGGTTTGAGGGGGGGAGTTGTGTGATTGATGTGGTGTTTTGGGGGGTGGTGGGGTTTTGTTTGATTGTGATGAGTGGGGATAATGGTGAGGTAGGTGAGATGAATGGTGTTATTGTGGTGTTTAGGGTATGTGGGAATTGATATTAGGTTGTGGGTTTGAGGGGGGAGTGGTGTGATTGGATGGTGTTTTGGGGGGGGTGTGGGGGTTTTGTTGATTTATTGAAGTGTGGTAATGTGGAGGTAGTTGGAGATGAATGGTGTATTTGTGGTTTTAGGGGTAGATGGATGATATTAAGGTTGTGGGGTTTGAGGGGGGGGAGTGGTGTTTTGATGGTGGGTTTTGGGGGGTGTGTGGGTTTTGTTTGATTGGATGATGGGGTATGTGTTGGAGGTAGGTAATGAATGGTGTTTTTGGTGGTTTTAGGGTAGTGGAATTATATTAGGTTGTGTGGGTTTGAGGGGGGTGGTTGTGATTGATGGTGGTTTTGGGGGTGTGTGAGGGGTTTTGTTTGATTGAATTGAGTGGTGTAATGTGGAGGTAGTTGAGATGAAGGTGGTTATATTGGTGGTTTTAGGGGTAGAGTGGTAATTGATATTAGGGTTGTTGGGTTTGAGGGGGGGAGTGTGGGATTTGATGGTGTTTTAGGGGGGTGGTGTGGGTTTTGTTTGATTGGAATTGATAGGTTGAATGTGGAGGTAGTTGTGAATGAAAGTGTTATGGGTGGTTTTAGGGGTAGATGGGAATGATATTAGGTTGTGGGGTTTGAGGGGGGGAGTGTGTGATTTGATGTGTTTTGGGGGTGGTTGGGGGTTTTTTATATGGATGGGGTAATGTGGAGGTAGTGGGATGGAAGTGTTATTGTGTTTTAGGGGTAGTGGAATTATATTAGGGTGTGTGGGTTTGAGGGGAGTTGTGATTGGATGTGTTTTGGGGGTGAGGGTTTTGTTTGATTGATTATGGGTTAATGTGGAGGTAGTTAGATGAAGGTGTTATGTTGTTTTAGGTAGATGGATAATTAGTTGTTGGATCTTGTTGTCTATGAGTAAATGCAATTAGGTAAGAGTTTTTAGTATCTTTTAAAAGAAAGCAAGACAAGCGATTTTTACCATGATTCTTACTTAGGCTCATGCCCTTAGTAACAGAATATTAAAACTTTGACTCAGTTCAAGCACAACGTAGATATTGGAAATCTTTTTTGTCTATGAGATCAATGCATTAGGAAAAGTTTTTGAGTATCTTTTAAAAGAAAGCAAGGCAAGCTATTTTCACCATGATTCTTATAGGCTCATGCCCTTAGTAAAATATTAAAACTTTGACTTAGTTCCAAGCACAACTGTAGATATTGGAAATCTTTTTGTCTAGAGTATCAATGAATTAGGAAAACTTTTTGAGTATCTTTTAAAAGAAAGCAAGGCCAAGCTACTTAATACCATGATTCTTACTAAGGCTCATGCCTTAGTAACAGAATATTAAAACTTTGACTCAGTTCCAAGCACAACCGTAGATATTGGAAATCTTTTTGTCTATGAGTATCAAAGCATTAGGGAAAAAGTTTTTGAGTATCTTTTAAAAGAAAGCATGGGCATGCTATTTTCACCATGATTCTTACTAAGGCTCATGCTCTTAGTAACAGAATATTAAAACTTTGACTCAGTTCCAAGCACAACCGTAGATATTGGAAATCTTTTTGTCTATGAGTATCAGAGCATTAGGGAAAAAGTTTTGAGTATCTTTTAAAAGAAAGCATGGGCATGCTATTTTCACCATGATTCTTACTTAGGCTCATGCCTTAGTAACACAGATTAAAACTTTGACTCAGTTCAAGCACAACGTAGATATTGGAAATCTTGTTGTCTATGAGTAAATGCAATAGGTAAGACGTTTTTCAGTATCTTTTAAAAGAAAGCAACAACAAGCGATTTTTACCATTATTCTTACTTAGGCTCATGCCCTTAGTAACAGAATATTAAAACTTTGACTCAGTTCAAAGCACAACTGTAGATATTGGAAATCTTTTTGTCTAAGAGTCAATGCATTAGGTAAGAAGTTTTTGAGTATCTTTTAAAAGAAAGCAAGGGCATGCTATTTTCACTATGATTCTTAGGCTCGTGCCCTTAGTAACAATAATAATAAAACTTTGACTTAGTTCCAAGCACAACTGTAGATATTGGAAATCTTTTTGTCTATGAGTATCAATGAATTAGGAAAACTTTTTTGAGTATCTTTTAAAAGAAAGCAAGGCCAAGCTACTTAATCCATGATTCTACTAAGGCTCATGCTCTTAGTAACAGAATATTAAACTTTGACTCAGTTTCCAAGCACAACCGTAGATATTGGAAATCTTTTTGTCTATGAGTATCAAAGCATTAGGGAAAAAGTTTTTGAGTATATTTTAAAAGAAAGCAATGCATGCTATTTTCACCATGATTCTTACTTAGGCTCATGCCTTTAGTAACAGAGTATTAAAACTTTGACTTAGTTCCAAGCACAACTGTAGATATTGGAAAATCTTTTGTCTATGAGTATCAATGCATTCGGGAAAACGTTTTTGAGTATCTTTTAAAAGAAAGCAAGGCCAAGCTACTTAATCAATGATTCTTACTAAGGCTCATGCCCTTAGTAACAGTGTATTAAAACTTTGACTCAGTTCCAGGCACAACCGTAGATATTGGAAATCTTTTTGTCTAAGAGTATCAATGCATTAGGGAAAAAGTTTTTGAGTATCTTTTAAAAGAAAGCAAGGGCATGCTATTTTCACCATGATTCTTACTTAGGCTCATGTCTTTAGTAACACAGTATTAAAACTTTGACTCAGTTCAAAGCACAACTGTAATATTGGAAATCTTTGTTGTCTATGAGTCATTGCATTAGGTAAGAAGTTTTTCAGTATCTTTTAAAAGAAAGCAAGAACAAGCGATTTTTACCATGATTCTTACTTAGGCTCATGCACTTAGTAACAGAATATTAAAACTTTCACTCAGTTCCAAGCACAACCGTAGATATTCGAAATCTTTTTGTCTATGAGTATCAAAGCATTAGGGAAAAAGTTTTTGAGTATCTTTTAAAAGAAAGCAAGGCCAAGCTACTTAATCCATGATTCTTACTAAGACTCATGCCCTTAGTAACAGTGTATTAAAACTTTGACTCAGTTCCAGGCACAACCGTAGATATTGGAAATCTTTTTGTCTAAGAGTATCAATGCATTTAGGAAAAAGTTTTTGAGTATCTTTTAAAAGAAAGCAAGGGCATACTATTTTTACCATGATTCTTACTTAGGCTCATGCCTTTAGTAACATAGTATTAAAACTTTGACTCAGTTCGAAGCACAACTGTAGATATTGGAAATCTTTGTTGTCTATGAGTAAATGCAATAGGTAAGAAGTTTTTCAGTATCTTTTAAAAGAAAGTAACAACAAGCGATTTTTACCATTATTCTTACTTAGGCTCATGCCCTTAGTAACAGAATTTAAAACTTTGACTCAGTTCAAAGCACAACTGTAGATATTGGAAATCTTTTTTGTCTATGAGTCAATGCATTAGGTAAGAAGTTTTTGAGTATCGTTTAAAAGAAAGCAAGGGCAATGCTATTTTCACCATGATTCTTACTTAGGCTCATGCACTTAGTTACAGAATATTAAAACTTTCACTCAGTTCCAAGCACAACCGTAGATATTGGAAATCTTTTTGTCTATGAGTATCAAAGCATTAGGGAAAATGTTGTTGAGTATATTTTAAAAGAAAGCAAGGCCAAGCTACTTAATCCATGATTCTTACTAAGGATCATGCCCTTAGTAACAGTGTATTAAAACTGTGACTCAGTTCCATGCACAACCGTAGATATTGGAAATCTTTTTGTCTATGAGTATCAAAGCATTAGGGAAAAAGTTTTTGAGTATATTTTAAAAGAAAGCAATGGCATGCTATTTTCACCATGATTCTTACTTAGGCTCATGCCATTAGTAACAGAGTATTAAAACTTTGACATAGTTCCAAGCACAACTGTAGATATTGGAAATCTTTTTGTCTATGAGTATCAATGCATTCGGGAAAACGTTTTTGAGTATCTTTTAAAAGAAAGCAAGGCCAAGCTACTTAATCAATGATTCTTACTAAGGCTCATGCCCTTAGTAACAGTGTATTAAAACTTTGACTCAGTTCCACGCACAACCGTAGATATTGGAAATCTTTTTGTCTAAGAGTATCAATGCATTTGGGAAAAAGTTTTTGAGTATCTTTTAAAAGAAAGCAAGGGCATGCTATTTTCACCATGATTCTTACTTAGGCTCATGTCTTTAGTAACACAGTATTAAAACTTTGACTCAGTTCAAAGCACAACTGTATCTATTGGAAATCTTTGTTGTCTATGAGTCATTGCATTAGGTAAGAAGTTTTTCAGTATCTTTTAAAAGAAAGCAAGAACAAGCGATTTTTACCATGATTCTTACTTAGGCTCATGCACTTAGTAACAGAATATTAAAACTTTCACTCAGTTCCAAGCACAACCGTAGATATTCGAAATCTTTTTGTCTATGAGTATCAAAGCATTAGGGAAAAAGTTTTTGAGTATATTTTAAAAGAAAGCAAGGGCATGCTATTTTCACCATGATTCTTACTTAGGTTCATGCCATCAGTAACAGAGTATTAAAACTTTGACTTAGTTCCAAGCACAACTGTAGATATTGGAAATCTTTTTGTCTATGAGTATCAATGCATTAGGGAAAACGTTTTTGAGTATCTTTTAAAAGAAAGCAAGGCCAAGCTACTTAATCCATGATTCTTACTAAGACTCATGCCTTAGTAACAGTGTATTAAAACTTTGACTCAGTTCGAAGCACAACTGTAGATATTGGAAATCTTTGTTGTCTATGAGTAAATGCAATAGGTAAGACGTTTTTCAGTATCTTTTAAAAGAAAGCAACAACAGCGATTTTTACCATTATTCTTACTTAGGCTCATGCCCTTAGTAACAGAATATTAAAACTTTGACTCAGTTCAAAGCACATCTGTAGATATTGGAAATCTTTTTTGTCCTATGAGTCAAAGCATTTAGGTAAGAAGTTTTTGAGTATCTTTAAAAGAAAGCAAGGGGAAGCTTTTTTCACTATGATTCTTAGGCTCGTGCCCTTAGTAAAATTAAAAATAAAACTTTGACTTAGTTCCAAGCACAACTGTAGATATTGGAAATCTTTTTGTCTATGAGTATCAATGAATTAGGGAAAACTTTTTTGGTATCTTTTAAAAGAAAGCAAGGCCCAAACTACTTAATCCATGATTCTTACTAAGGCTCATGCTCTTAGTAACAGATATATTAAAAAATTTGACTCAGTTTCCAAGCACAACCGTAGATATTGGAAATCTTTTTGTCTATGAGTAATCAAAGCATTAGGGAAAAAGTTTTTGATATCTTTTAAAAGAAAGCATGGGCATGCAATTTCACCATGATTCTTACATGGCTCATGCCTTTAGTAACACAGTATTAAAACTTTGACTCAGTTTAAAGCACAACTGTAGATATTGGAATCTTTGTTGTCTATGAGTCATTGCATTAGGTAAGAAGTTTTTTCAGTATCTTTTAAAAGAAAGCAAGAACAAGCGATTTTTACCATGATTCTTACTTAGGCTCAAGCACTTAGTAACAGAATATTAAAACTTTCACTCAGTTCCAAGCACAACCGTAGATATTCGAAATCTTTTTGTCTATGAGTACAATGCATTAGGAAAACGTTTTGAGTATCTTTTAAAAGAAAGCAAGGCCAAGCTACTTAATCCATGATTCTTACTAAGACTCATGCCCTTAGTAACAGTGTATTAAACTTTGACTCAGTTCCAGGGACAACCGTAGATATTGGAAATTTGTGTCCCATGAGTAAATGCAATAGGTTTTGAAGTTTTTAGTATCTTTAAAAGAAAGTACCCAAAAGGGGATTTTTACCCTTTTCTTACTTGCTCATGCCTTAGAACAGATTTTTAAAAACTTTGACTTTAGTCAAAGCACAACGTAGATATTGGAAATCTTTTTTTTTTCCCAAAGAGTCATGCATAGGTAAAAAGAAGTTTTTGAGTATCGTTTAAAAAAAACAAGGCATGCTATTTTTCACCTGATTCTTACTTGGCTCATGCACTTAGTTAAGATATATTAAAACTTTCACTCGTTTTCCCAAACACAACCGAGATATTGGAAATCTTTTTGTCTAAGAGTTTTTCAAAGCATTAGGAAAAAAGTTGTTGAGTATATTTTAAAAGAAAGCAAAGGCCAAGCTACTTAAACCTTTGATTCTTACTAAGGATCATGCCCTTAGTAACAGTGTATTAAAACTGGGGACTCAGTTCCATGCACAACCGTAGATATTGGAAAAACTTTTTTGTTATAAATCAAAGCATTAGGGAAAAAATTTTTGGTAATTTTTAAAAAAAACAAGGCATGCATTTTCACCCGATTTTTTTTAGGTATGCCTTAGTAAAAGTATTAAAACTTTGACTAGTTCCAAGCACAACTGTAATATTGGGGAAACTTTTTTTCTATGAGTATCAAGCATTGGGAAAAATTTTTGAGTATCTTTAAAAGAAAGCAAGGCCAACTATTAACATATTCTTACTAACTCAGCCCCCTTTGTAACAGGTATTAAAAATTTTACTCATTCCAACAACCTAAATTGGAAAACTTTTTTGTCTAAAGATCAATGCATTGGGGAAAATTTTGAGTATCTTTTAAAAAAAAGCAAGGGCACTATTTTACCTATTTTTTATTTTCCTGCTTAGTAACAAGTATTAAAAATTTGACCAGTTCAAAGCACAACTGTAATTTTTGGGGAAAACTTTTTTCTATGAGTCATTGTTTGAAAATTTTAGTATCTTTTTAAAAGAAACAAAACAACATTTTTTCCATATTCTTTCTTGCCATCCTTTGAACAAATATTTAAAAATTTCTTTTCCCAAACACAACGAGATATTGAAATTTTTTGTCATATAAAAGCATAGGGAAAAATTTTTTGATTTTTTTAAAAGAAACAAGGGCAGCATTTCCATGATTCTTACTTATTTATCCTATAAAATATTAAAACTTTGATTAGTTCCAAGCACAACTAAAATTGGGAAACTTTTTTTTCTAATATCAAAGCATTAGGGGAAAATTTTTTTGGATCTTTTTAAAAAAACAAGGGGAACTATTAACCATACTTACTAAGGGCCGCCCTTATAAATTTTAAAACTTTTACCTTTTAAACCAACGAATATTGGAAACTTTTTTTAGATAAATCAATAGGAAATTTTTATTTTTTTAAAAAAAGCAACAAAAAATTTTTCCCCTTTTTTTACTTTGGTCCCCTTTTTAAAAATATTAAAATTTGATCATTCAAACAACGTAAAATTTGGAAAATTTTTTTTCTAAGTAAAAGTTTAAAATTTTTATACTTTTAAAAAACAAAAAGCATTTTACATTTTCTTAGGGGTCTGCCTTGTAAAAATATAAAATTTACTTTTCCCCCACAAAGAGATATTGGAAAACTTTTTGTCATAGTTCAATAAAAAAATTTTTGGACTTTTAAAAAAAGCAAGGAAATTTTTAAAATATTCTTACTAAAAGGTCTGCCTTTAGAAAAAATTTTAAAATTTTACCCGTTCCCCAAGCACAACCGTAGATTTTTGGAAAACTTTTGTCTTATTAAAGCATTTGGGAAAAAGTTTTTTTTATTTTTAAAAAAAAGGGGGGCTTTTTTTCCTACTTTCTTAGTCATCCTTTTAAAAAATTTAAAAATTTACTTTTTAAACACAACGTAAATTGGAAAACTTTTTGTCAAAACAGCATTAGGGAAAAATTTTATACTTTTAAAAAAAAAGCAAGCACATTTTTCCAAAATTTTTTCTTACCATCCTTATAAAAAATTTAAAATTTACTCATTAACAAACCTAAAATTAAAACTTTTTTTAAACAAAATTTAAAAATTTTTTTTACTTTTAAAAAAAGCA
>JARQOC010004318.1:0-10687 GCA_033576535.1 Allobates femoralis
TGTGCTGTCCAGCCAATGTAATTAATTCCTAAGTGTCAGCCTATTGGAGATCACCACACCCTATGTGACATTCAGCCGCCTGCTGAAAGCTGCCAGAAATAGCTTTTGGTTTCCCTGGCTATTCTGCTGTCTTGTATTGGTGTTTTTCGTGTTCTACCCTGCCCTGTTTTTGGACGCTTCTCCTGCCACATGATTTTGTACCTTGCTGCCATCTTGGTGTTGACCCGGCTCCCGGACTACTCTATTGGATCCTGATTTTGTCCTTTTCCTGACCAACTTTGACCCTGTCTGGACACTTTCCTGTCCCTGGACAGCAGATCTTCCATAGGCAGCAATCTCCTGGATCCTGTTGTAAATCCAGATGCCTGTATAGGGGTTAAAGGGTGTAAGCGTTCCCAATCCATATGAGGTGTCCTTTTTAGCTTGTAGTCAAGGACAGACGTCACAATTTTTATTATTATACTCAACTCTTGTGTTGGCACGTGACCACAGAATGAAGGGTGCTTGTTGACTTCTTATTTCAAAACCTCAGCCAACCCTTTTTGATATATAACTCCTAATTTATAAATTGTTTATGTATATTTTATTTTATCTTGAAAACCCCATTAAGTTACAAGCTATACATTATGTAGCTTGGAATGTGTCAGTCCAAGACTTCCATAATATATTCTAACAAACTCTTCAGCAAAGCTCTTTCATTTACCTGCCTACTTGCTCACACGACCCTAGTGGGGCGCCACATTGTTTTCCTTTTACAGGATTGCTATATTTACTAGTAGACAGCCATAAATTTCATATAAATATATGGTGAATGATGGAGCAGGAGAAGAGCAGTGGCGCCAGAGGACCCTTTCAAAGAACCACGGCAGTGTGATTAGTAGTCTGTTTTTGTGCTGCACTTGGGTCCAGCCCTTACAGTAATAATGGTAAAAATATGCACATTGTTTCCACCTTGACGGCCAAGTATTGCTTGAAGCATCAATTTTTTTGTAATAAACTTTGTACAATACAAAATAAATGTGCTCCAAATAATAAAAATAGTCATGAGAACTTTTGAGTCTCATGATCCATAAGGGAGGCGAGCCAAGGATACACCGACACAATAAAGACTTAAGAAATGGTCACGAACAGCACTCCGCTGCTCCGATCATCAAGACAATACGCCATTGACCAAGAATTAATGGATGAGGCGAAGGCTGCTTTAGCTACTGAGCCGATGATTGGGCGCTTTCACAGTGGACGTATAGTATATACACACCCATTTCCAACACTTCTAATATATATATATATATATATATATACTAGCTGTGAGCCCGATGCAAATGCATCGGGATTCTAGAACGTGCATTAATTTGATTATAGTAGTTATAGCTGTTAGCCTGATGCAAATGCATCGGGTATCTAAAATATGTTTATTGTTTTTTTAAACATTTTTAAATAATCGCATCATCAATAGCAATAATATAAGCCATAGCATTATTATTAGCAGTAATAGCAGTATTAATAGCATTATTAGCAGTATTATGAGCATTAATAACAGTATTAATAGCATTAATAGCATTATTATTAGCATTCATAGCATTATTAATAGCATTATTAGCATTAATAATAGCATTAATAACATTATTAATAGCATTAATAGCATTATTATTAACATTAATAGCATTAATAATAGCATTATTAGCATTAATAATAGCATTAATAACATTATTAATAGCATTAATAGCATTATTATTAGCATTAATAGCATTAATAATAACATTATTAGCATTAATAATAGCATTAATAACATTATTAATAGCATTAATAGTATTATTATTAGCATTAATAGCATTAATAATAGCATTATTAGCATTAATAATAGGATTAATAACATTATTAATAGCATTAATAGCATTATTATTAGCATTAATAATAGCATTATTAGCATTAATAATAGCATTAATAACATTATTAATAGCATTAATAGCATTATTATTAGCATTAATAGCAATATTAATAGCATTAATAGGATAAATATTAGCATTAATAGCATTAATAGCATAATTAATAGCATTAATAACATTATTAATAGCATTAATAGCATTATTATTAGCATTAATAGCATTAATAATAGCATTAATAGCATTAATAATAGCATTAATAACATTATTAATAGCATTAATAGCATTATTAATAGCATTAATAGCATTATTATTAGCATTAATAGCATTAATAATGCCATTAATAGGATAAATATTAGCATTGATAGCATTAATAGCATAATTAATAGCATTAATAGCATTATTAATAGCATTAATAGCATTATTATTAGCATTAATAGCATTAATAGGATAAATATTAGCATTAATAGCATTAATAGCATTATTAATAGCATTATTATTGGCATTAATAGCATTAATAATAGCATTATTAGCATTAATAATAGCATTAATAACATTATTAATAGCATTAATAGCATTATTATTAGCATTAATAGCATTAATAGCATTATTATTAGCATTAATAGCATTAATAATACCATGAATAGGATAAATATTAGCATTAATAGCAATAATAGCATAATTAATAGCATTATTAATAGCATTAATAGCATTAATAGGATAAATATTAGCATTAATAGCATTATTAATAGCATTAATAATACCATTAATAGGATAAATATTAGCATTAATAGCATTATTAATAGCATTAATAGCATTATTATTAGCATTAATAGCATTAATAATAGCATTATTAGCATTAATAATAGCATTAATAACATTATTAATAGCATTAATAGCATTATTATTAGCATTAATAGCATTAATAGCATTATTATTCGCATTAATAGCATTAATAATACCATTAATAGGATAAATATTAGCATTAATAGCATAAATAATGGCATTAATAGCATTATTAATAGCATTAATAGCATTATTATTAGCATAAATAGCATTAATAATAGCATTATTAGCATTAATAATAGCATTAATAAAATTATTAATAGCATTAATAGCATTATTATTAGCATTAATAGCATTAATAATAGCATTATTAGCATTAATAATAGCATTAATAACATTATTAATAGCATTAATAGCATTATTATTAGCATTAATAGCAATATTAATAGCATTAATAGGATAAATATTAGCATTAATAGCATTAATAGCATTATTAATAGCATTAATAGCATTATTATTATTAGCATTAATAGCATTAATAATAGCATTAATAGCATTAATAATAGCATTAATAACATTATTAATAGCATTAATAGCATTATTAATAGCATTAATAGCATTAATAATGCCATTAATAGGATAAATATTAGCATTGATAGCATTAATAGCATAATTAATAGCATTAATAGCATTATTATTAGCATTAATAGGATAAATATTAGCATTAATAGCATTAATAGCATTATTAATAGCATTATTATTGGCATTAATAGCATTAATAATAGCATTATTAGCATTAATAATAGCATTAATAACATTATTAATAGCATTAATAGCATTATTATTAGCATTAATAGCATTAATAGCATTATTATTAGCATTAATAGCATTAATAATACCATGAATAGGATAAATATTAGCATTAATAGCAATAATAGCATAATTAATAGCATTAATAGCATTATTAATAGCATTAATAGCATTAATAGGATAAATATTAGCATTAATAGCATTATTAATAGCATGAATAATACCATTAATAGGATAAATATTAGCAGTAATAGCATAATTAATAGCATTAATAGCATTAATAGCATTAATAGCATTATTATTAGCATTAATAGCATTAATAATAGCATTATTAGCATTAATAATAGCATTAATAACATTATTAATAGCATTAATAGCATTATTATTAGCATTAATAGCATTAATAGCATTATTATTAGCATTAATAGCATTAATAATACCATTAATAGGATAAATATTAGCATTAATAGCATTAATAGCATAAATAATAGCATTAATAGCATTATTAATAGCATTAATAGCATTATTATTAGCATAAATAGCATTAATAATAGCATTATTAGCATTAATAATAGCATTAATAACATTATTAATAGCATTAATAGCATTATTATGAGCATTAATAGTATTATTAATAGCATGGATAGCATTATTAACCTTCCTAGCGTTATTCCCGAGCCTGACTCGGGGTTAACATTCACTACCAGAAGCGTTAACCCCGAGTCAGGCTCGGGCTTACCCGCGTTCGCGGCAGATGCGGTGAGAAAACCGCATCTGCCGCATCTACCGCATCTGCCGCACTTGTGCCGCACTTGTGCCGCACTTGTGCCGCACTTGCGGCGCGGTTGCGGTAATCTGCATAGGAACCAACCACCTCTGATGACCCTCATACATTGTTAATATGTGCCCCTGCACCCTAGTAAACCATTAGCAGCACTGTTGTTGTGTGCTAAGTGGCTGCAGTACAAGTGCGATAATGATTTGAGAAACTTACATGCCAGCGTACATGAGGCCGTCTCCCTGTGTGTGATGGGACGTGTGGGCGGTGCTCATCATGTCTGCTCGCCCCCTCCCTTATGCACGCCCCCTCTCAGCCTGCTATAGTGATGTGAGGCTGATCTCGTCATAAAGGGGCGGGGCTAAATCGCGGCATAACGGTAGCCCCGCCCCTTTATGACGCAATCAGCCTCACAGCACTATAGCAGGCTGAGAGGGGGCGTGCATAAGGGAGGGGGCGAGCAGACATGATGAGCAAAGCACAACAAGTCCCAGCAACACACAGGGAGACGCCCTCATGTACGCTGGCATGTAAGTTTCTCAAATCATTATCGCACTTGTACTGCAGCCACTTAGCACACAACAACAGTGCTGCTAATGGTTTACTAGGGTGCAGGGGCACATATTAACAGTGTATGAGGGTCATCCGAGGTGGTTGGTTCCTATGCAGATTACCGCAACCGCGCCGCAACAGCGCCGCAAGTGCGGCACAAGTGCGGCAGCTATGCGGCAAGTGCGGCAGATGCGGTTTTTTAACCGCATCTACCGCGAACGCGGGTAGCCCGCTTTTGGCAACAATTTCCAGAACTAAACAGACCGCCAGGGAGGCTACTAGCATTAATAGGATTAATAGCATTATTAATAGCATTATTAATAGCATTAATAGCATGAATAATAGAATTAATAGCATAAAAAATAGCATTAATAGCATTAGTATTAGCATAAAGAGCATTAATAGCAATATTATTAGCATGAATAGCATTATTAATAGCATTAATAGCATTAATAGGATAAATATTAGCATTAATAGCATTAATAGCATAATTAATAGCATTAATAGCATTATTAATAGCATTAATAGCATTAATAATAGCATTATTAGCATTAATAATAGCATTAATAACATTATTAATAGCATTAATAGCATTATTATTAGCATTAATAGCATTAATAGCATTATTATTAGCATTAATAGCATTAATAATACCATTAATAGGATAAATATTAGCATTAATAGCATTAATAGCATAAATAATAGCATTAATAGCATTATTAATAGCATTAATAGCATTATTATTAGCCTAAAGAGCATTAATAATAGCATTATTAGCATTAATAATAGCATTAATAGCATTATTAATAGCATTAATAGCATTATTATTAGCATTAATAGCATTAATAATAGGATTATTAGCATTAATAATAGCATTAATAACATTATTATTAGCATTAATAGCATAATTATTAGCATTAATAGCATTATTATTAGCAGTAATATCATTATTATTAGAATTTTTTTTTTAATTATTATTTTTTATTTAATTATTTATTATTTTTTATTTATTTTTTTTATTATTTTTAATTATTTTTTTTATTATTAAATTTATTATTTAGGATGAGACCCAGTTCTCATTCAGGTCCGCTGGAAGGGCTGATATAATTAGCATATATGTATTTTTTTTTATTATTATTTGTATTGAATTATTTATTATTTTTTATTTATTTTTTTATTATTTTTTAATTATTTTGTAATTATTTTTTTTATTATTAAATTTATTATTTAGGCTGAGACCCAGTTCTCATTCAGGTCCGCTGGAAGGGCTGATATAATTAGCATATATTTTTTTTTTATTATTATTTTTATTGAATTATTTATTATTTTTTATTTATTTTTTTATTATTTTTTAATTATTTTTTAATTATTTTTTTTATTATTAAATTTATTATTTAGGCTGAGACCCAGTTCTCATTCAGGTCCGCTAGAAGGGCTGATATAATTAGCATATATTTATTTTTTTTATTATTATTTTTATTGAATTATTTATTATTTTTTATTTATTTTTTTATTATTTTTGAATTATTTTTTAATTATTTTTTTTATTATTAAATTTATTATTTAGGCTGAGACCCAGTTCTCATTCAGGTCCGCTGGAAGGGCTGATATAATTAGCATATATTTATTTTTTTTATTATTATTTTTATTGAATTATTTATTATTTTTTATTTATTTTTTTATTATTTTTTAATTATTTTTTAATTATTTTTTTTATTATTAAATTTATTATTTAGGCTGAGACCCAGTTCTCATTCAGGTCCGCTGGAAGGGCTGATATAATTAGCATATATTTATTTTTTTTATTATTATTTTTATTGAATTATTTATGATTTTTTATTCATTTTTTTATTATTTTTTTATTATTTTTAATTATTTTTTTTATTATTAAATTTATTATTTAGGCTGAGACCCAGTTCTCATTCAGGTCCGCTGGAAGGGCTGATATAATTAGCATATATTTATTTTTTTTTATTATTATTTTTATTGAATTATTTATTATTTTTTATTTATTTTTTTATTATTTTTTAATTATTTTTAAATAATATTTTTTATTATTTAATTTATTTATTTTTTTAAGTCAGACTGAGACACAGTTCTCATTCAGGTCCGCATTTTTTTTTTTTTTTATTATTATTTTTATTTAATTATTTATTATTTTTTAATTATTTTTTTATTATTTTTTAATTATTTTTTAATTCTTTTTTTTATTATTAAATTTATTTATTTTTTTACTTGCGAGTGAGACACAGTTCTCATTCAGGTCCGCCTTTTTTTTCCCCATTGACATACATTAGCGGTGTATCGGCGATTTTATGGCCGGCCACCTGGTTCTATTTGTCGGCCCTAAAATCGCGGACACACCGCTAATGCATGTCTATGGGCAGTCAGCTCGAATTCTGATTGGTCGGCGTCCAATCCGATATCGGGCTGACTGCCCATAGACATGCATTAGCGGTGTGTCCGCGATTTTAAGGCCGACAAATAGAACCAGGTGGCCGGCCATAAAATCGCAGACACACCGCTAATGTATGTCAATGGGGGGAAAAAAAGGCGGACCTGAATGAGAACTGCGTCTCAGTCTGAGGGGCTCTTCTGATTGGCTGAGGGCAGTATGCAGTGACCAATCAGAAGAGGGCCTCAGATCTCATTAAGATAGAATGGGGGATTTTTCGTCCATTCTATCTTAATGAGAAGGAAGAGGACGTCGGAGGTGGAAGTTAGCGAAAAGAAGACAGAAGATCCCCGGGGCCGGACGAAGAGGCGGAGATGGCGGAAAGAAGAGAGAAGACCCCCGGGGCCGGAGGAAGAGGACGCCTGGCCGGACGGACGATCAGATGACTTGAAGGCATGTAAGTGATCGACGGGGACGTTAGGTTAGGGGACGGCGGGGGCTTCGGGTGTAGGGCTTTAGCAAGAGGGGCAGGGGGTAGACGGCGGGGCTTAGGGGGTATCGGCGGGGGCTTAGGATGCTGCGGGTCGGGGGTTAGGTGGTCGGGACTTAGCGTGTACGGGTGCGGCGGACTTAGGGGGTATCGGCGGGGGCCTAGGATGCTACGGGGGGTAGGGTCTTAGGGGCGGTGGTGCCTTAGGGGGTAGGCGGCATGGCTTAGGGGGTATCGGCGGGGGCCTAGGATGCTACGGGTCTTAGGGGGTAGGGGCTTAGGGGCTGCTGCAGGGCTTAGGGGGTAGGGGCTTAGGGGCTGCTGCGGGGCTTAGGGGGTAGGGGCTTAAGGGCGGCGGTGGCTTAGGGGGTAGACGGCGGGGCTTAGGGGGTATCGGCGGGGGCTTAGGATGCTGCGGGTCGGGGGTTAGGTGGTCGGGGCTGCTGCGGGGCTTAGGGGGTAGGGGCTTAGGGGCGGCGGTGGCTTAGGGGGTAGACGGCGGGGCTTAGGGGGTATCGGCGGGGGCTTAGGATGCTGCGGGTCGGGGGTTAGGTGGTCGGGGCTTAGCGTGTAGGGGTGGGGCGGACTTAGGGGGTAGGGCCTTAGGTGCGGCGGGGTGGTTTTGTTGCGGGGTGGGTGTGCGGACATGGGGGTGGGTGTGCGGACATGGGGGTGGGTGTGCGGACATGGGGGTGGGTGTGCGGACATGGGGGTGGGTGTGCGGACATGGGGGGGCTGTGCGGACATGGGGTGGCTGTGCGGACATTGGGGGGGCGAGTTGTGGGGAGCGGAGGCGGCTGTGCCGCCTCCGCTCTATGGTCCCCGGGGAGCGAGTTGCGGCTCAGGCAGCGACTCGCAACTCGCGCTACCTGAGCGGTAAATCGCGAAGGTTGTAGCCGAGGCTGTGGATAGATTTTGGGCCAGCGGCTCGCAATGGCCTCGCGGCCATTGCTCGCGCAGCATTGGGCGCTTCGCGCCCAATGTTAAATTCGTATCCACATGACCACGCCGGAAGTAGCGCGCGGAGGGGCGCTTTTCCGATTCGCGATTATATAATAGATATATATATATATATATGTGTATTGAGACTCCAGTCATTATGTATATATCAAACTAGCTGCCACCACCAATTGTTTATACAGTCCAATGGGACACCTGTTACTGGTAATGTTTGGCCTCCTGTAGCTTCAGGGATGTGATTTATAGAGCAAGAGGAACAAAGCTATTAAATGTTATATATTTAATTTACCATAAAAAGTTAGCAGTGTTTATGAAAAAAATACAACACATATTAAAAATAGGGACAAAACTATACAGTAGAGACACAAAAGAATAAAAAGGCTAAATTAAAGAAAAGTAGTAGACCTGATGTCACGGAAATGGCGAAGATCTATGAAGGGAAGAACTCCAATGAAACGCGGAGCAATGTTACCCATCAGTTCATCTTCTGGCATTGAATAAAGACATCAACTCAAACTTCTGTATTTATTAAACAACAGTCAGTCCCACGTACCTGTCCTTGGTGACCTCAGATGGGCTGGTCACGAGATGTGTCTCCGGTCTGTAGAAAATTATAAGATCCCTAAAAATCAGGCTATCTTAATCCCTGGAGATGTTAGGCAGAAGATTTTTACTACCATATTTCCTATCATGATTTTACCTTTCCATAGATAGGAAATATGATATGTGTATTGTCATCTATCTGCCGGATATTCATTTGGAGCTCATAGGTATTTAAAAATATGCATGCCTTACCCTTTAGGATAACGATGCTGAAAATGTGTCTACCATAACTATGCCTGCCACAGGAATCCCAATATTAATAACTGTATGTTTGCCGTCCTTTGTTGTCAAGCAGCACTGACTCCAGAGGTGATACATTTCTCTCTTCCCAAGCTCTGTATATACAAATAGTATTGGTTCTCATAGCAGATTACTTGAACCACTGAAGAAGGACATACTTCCATGGAGGTTGAAGTGTCAACTCTCTCTTTCTTCCCCAATTATTAGTTTCTTACTTCCCTAGTTACAATTAATTTGCTGGCAGTTTTCAGTAAAATGGCACCAATGTTAGCACATGTACAGATTCATCTCTTGGTGCTCTTCAGTAAAATGGCATTGGTGGCGGCGTATGTACAGATTGTGCTCTCAGCTCGTCATTGAGCCAAGATCTGAATCTGCACATGCGCCGGCAACATTTTACTTAAGATCGGCGAAAGATAAATCTGTGCAATGATGAGGACAGCATACAGATACCAGAAGCAAACATAGGATCTAGGGCAAAGCTGAAGTCCATAAATACACAAGAGGCAAGTGGAGGAGCTGGGGCAAAGCCGAAGACCACATAGACACTAGAGGCAAGCGGAGGACCTAGGGCAAAAACGAAGACCATACAGACACTAGAGCCAAGTAGAGGAGCTAGGGAAAAACCGAAGACCATACAGACACCAGAGACAAGCAGAGGAGCTCATGCAAAGCTGAAGACCATGCAAGCAGCAAAGGCAAGCGGAGGAGCTAAATCATAACCGAAGACCATACAGACATCAGAGGCAAGCGGAGGACCGAGAGCAAAGCTGAAAACCATATAGAAACAAGAGGCAAGGGTAGGAGCTAAGGCAAAGCTGAAGACCATACAGATATTACGGTAGAGGCAATCGGAGGACCCAGGGCAAAGCTGAAGACCATACACACACTAGAGGCAAGCGGAGGAGCTAGGGCAAAGCCAAAAACCATACAGTCACCAGAGGTAATCAGAAGAGCTAGGGCAAGCCGAAGACCATACAGACACTAGAGGCATGCGGAGAAGATAGGGCAAAGCCGAAGACCATACAGACACCAGAGACAAGCAGAGGAACTCAGGCAAAGCTGAAGACCATACAAACACCAAAGGCAAGTGGAGGAGCTAAGGCAAGCCAAAGACCATGCAGACATTAGAGGCAAGCGGGAGGACCAAGAGCAAAGCTGAAGACCATATAGACACCAGAGGCAAGTGG
>JARQOC010004319.1:0-10683 GCA_033576535.1 Allobates femoralis
ATCAGGTGAGATACAGCAACATATTCTGGTGTTTTTATTCCTCTTTATGTTGACAATGTTAAATGAAAATAGATGAAAGGAGGTGTTTGCTGATTCAGATCACGGAAATGTGCTGTGCCAAATATACATCTTCACAGGATCTTAATCATTTGACATTGCCTCTTCATTTTAGTGATGACAGCTGGTTGATTACACGAAATTCCAGTAAATGACTAGATGATCAGATGCAATGAAGTGTTCCAAGACCAATACTTCACAAAGTGCGCTCCTCACTTATTTGTCCTTTTAAAGGGATAATTCACTAATGCTGAAGTGCACTCTGAATTTCTACTACTTCCTACTGTACACTATCATAAAACACTTGTATGGGCACTGTGTCCAATTACTATGAGGTCCCATAATTTGAAATATTTGGGGACAACAGCTCTGTGATTATAATATATTTCTGAAATCAGAGACTCACTATGAAAGAGCGTCTTCCACTATGATGGATTATATGGTTGTGTTGCTTAAAATTACCATCGCTTTTACAAGCTGGATGTGTTGATAAGCAGTTTCCTTTCATGAATTCACCCTATAGAGGCCTATATAATATAAAAACCCCAAGGCATCAGAATTGTGTGAACCCTCAGATTCTGGTAGGACCAATGATCTGGTGTGTGTGCCATGTATGTGTAATAGAGGATTACTGGCCAGTGATGGGTGAAACCAAACTCTACAGTTTGGGGTCCTTACCAAACACCTAGTGTTCGTGCACAGACCCCGAACCCGAACTTCCCTTAGATGTCCGTGTTACTGCTCAGGTTTGGGTTTGGCTAGGTGGGCTGTAAAAATAAGCAAACTGGTGAATAAAGCAGGAGCATTGTACTTACCAGTCTCCGACACTGCAGTCACGCTGGGTCCTGGGTCCGCTCATTAGGCCTCATGACTATTCATTGAATTGACAGCAACAGCCAATGTCAGACAACATCTGTGATTGGCTGTTGCAGTCAGACTATGCCCCCACAATCTGTACCAGAGTCTGTGATTGACTGCCATATACAGTATATATATATATGGCAACTAACCAGCCATCATATGTGTAGAAATAAATAATTGAAAAAACTCAGCCAAGATAAAGCACACAGATGAGGGATTGGTATTCTCAACCTGAGGAGACGCACAGTTATCCCCCCACAGGGTAATAATAGCAGCCCGCAGCTGCTGCAAAATTTGGTGCATTCATTACAAGCACCAAATCCTGGCGCTATACCCGCCTCTTCCCCATTGCCGTGATGCGGTGGCAATCGGGGTAATAGAAGTAATAACCTAAAAACAGAAGCACACTCCACCCCTATTCGATTGTAAGGAAAAGAGAGCAACTGACAGCCAATCCAATGCTAATGATTTTATTAATATATATTACACTCATTTAATACAGACCATAAAGAACCAGTGATAGAAAAGGCAAAAAAAAACCATTAAAAATCTCAACATGCAAGAAAGAGGGGGGCACCAACTGCTGACTCATTGATTTAGCTCCAAAAGTTCCAAAAATGTATAACTTGGAGGAAAAAACTGGAGACTAAACTGCTCCAGTAGATTATAATACATAATGCAATGTATGCATTATGTGACAATAACATCAAGAAAATCAGAACACTGTAGCATATGTCAACCCAGAGAAGACAATTAGAGGGGACCAGCAGTATAACTGAAATAAAAGCTACATTAATCAAAACATCTGATTACCTTGTGACATGATGAGTAAGCAGTAAGAGCACCCCTCGCCTCAACACGTGTTTCTCCCTCAGGCTTCGTCAGGAGGCTATCAACAATGACATAATGTTCCCTTAAGTAGCTCCCACACAGGTGTTTTGTATTGCTAATCAATACAACACCAATAGGATACTAAATAGTAGAATCGTAGCTCCCATGTCCCGGAAGTCCTGCCCTGTGATACAATACACTGCTCAGATAGGACCAGAGCACATGATGGGCAGGGGATGTGAAGTCTGTAGGAACTGTGGGCAAAAGCGCGGCGCTCACCGGGCATGATGCGAGTCGCGTCACCAAGCACCGCCCAAGCGCGCACCGGAAGTGACGCGGCGGAGGAACGAAGTCATCCGACGCGTCACCATGGCAACGCACAAGGACAGGGCCCGACAACCGATCCGCAGTGCATGCTCCGTGAGCGCACTGCCCAACAGCGGGCTGTTACTATAGGAACCGGGCTGTGGAAACAGAACGATCCGCTCATAAAGGAGACAGATCAGTGTAACCAAAGTATGTGAACTATTCTAATTGTAGGCAGAAAAGATATGTATAGAGTCAGTTTTACCATGGCTCATAGAGGTTTTAAAAAGATATGTATATAACAGGGGCTAAAGATCTAACACATTATGTTTAGCCAGATATGCCTACCAGGTTACACCCCCATATAAAATTTAAATAATTACCGGGTGATAAATAATATATCTAGAAAAGACATTATTTTTAGATAGACAGGTCATATTAAGTCAGATCAGTGCCCACAATAAAACATACCAATTTATGCCAAAGTGAGATGTAAATATATAACCCGCCCACACCCTTCACAGCATTTCCCAATCCCCAGAGGGAAACCATAAACAGTGAACATAACGATACATCATCCCCACCACAATACTGCACTCAGGGGAACAAAATCAGTATCCCCAAAGAGTGATCCGGGTCTTCGTACTGCTGTTTTTATTAGTCCACTTGTCAGGATCTTCTCTTCTTAATCCAAAATTAATAATGACCAGCAGCATTCCGGATCCAGTAAATACGCAGCGAAGGGGGGGGGGGACGACCCGTACCCATGGGGTAATGACTACAAGGGAACATATAGAAAGAAAATTAAAAACAATATAAAATAACAATTGCACGTAAACAAAGATAAAAACTTTAGAGGAACGATTTAAAGCTCACTGCCTCATTAAGACCATGCGGTGAGACCGTATTTAAGAGAACCATCCAGCGGGTTTCCTTTTGAAGGAGAAGCCTCTGGACGTCCCCTCCCCTTGATCCTATGTAAATTCTGTCAATGCCCCTGAAGGTCAGACCCCTGGGATTAGTACCGTGGAAACTCAGGAAATGCTTAGGCAATGTTTTTAATTTATCAATCTTGGACGGATCAGTCGTTCCCGCAGCATTCCTAATATCCCTCACATGTTCTTTAGCACGATCCTTCAATGCCTGTGAGGTCAGACCCACATAGATAAGCTTACATGGGCATGTCGCATGATAGATAATGGCTTCAGTGTTACACGTTATGTGATGAACAATCTTGAAAATTTTTGAACCATCAAAATTTTCAAAATTTGAACTCCTGGGGACAAATGTACAAATAGAGCAGTTCCCACATGGATAGGAACCCCATGGTGGACCCTGGCTACCAAAAAGATATTTCTTACGAGGTGGTATATAATGACTTGTTGTTAGCAGATCCCTCAAGTTCTTTGAGCGCCTCCATGTTATTGCTGGAGCCTTGGTCAGAGCACGTGCCAGGTCTCCATCTGAAAGGAGTACCGGCCAGTGCCTTGAGAACGATTCACGGATCCCCTTCCACTGGGAATTGTAGGTCGTGATGAATCTGACCACCTGGTCACCCCCTTCCTTATGAATTCTCGGATGCTGAACCAGCAATTGACATCTATCCTTTTCAAATGCCATCCCAAAACCATTCTGGATATCAAGAGAAGAATAGCCCCTGGCCCGAAATTTCCTTTCAAGTGTCTCAGATTGTCTCAGAAAAGTATCATCACTTGAGCAGATACGTCGGGCCCTCAAAAACTGACCATAAGGAATTGATCTTTTTAGGGGCAGCGGATGTGCTGAGGAGAAATGGAGGAGCGAGTTGGTAGAAGTGCTCTTCCTGTAGATGTCAGTCATCAGTTTCCCATCAGGTAACCGATTAATTGCAAGATCCAGGAAATCAATGCTCACAGAGCTATATTTCCAGGTCAGCTTGATGTTATATTCATTCTGGTTAAGGGAGTACATAAACTCTTCCAGCTGTGATGTGGAGCCATGCCATGTGAACAGGATGTCATCAATAAATCGCATCCATGATAACACCCTGTCATGGCCAGGGGTTTCAAGGACCACCTCCCTCTCCCACAGCCCCAGGAACAAATTAGCATACGAGGGGGCACATGCCGCCCCCATTGCTGTTCCCTGGAGCTGTAGGTAGGGGCGGTCCTTGAATAAGAAAAAATTATGGGTCAACAGAAATTCCAATAGCTTGATGATAAATGTTATAAGTACTTGACTAAGATTACTCATGCCTAAAAAGAATTTTGCCGCCCTAATCCCCTGGCCATGACAGATGGAAGTGTACAGGGACTCCACATCACAGCTAACCAGCAGCATATCCTTCTCCAAACAAACTCCCTCAATCCTCCTCAGCGCATCCGTCGAATCCTGAATATATGAGGGGAGAGTTAAAACACAGGGTTTGAGATTAAAGTCAACAAACTGGCAAATAGGTTCACAAAGGCTCCCCACCCCCCGACACAATAGGTCTCCCGGGTGGGGAGAGGGGATCCTTGTGAACCTTGGGTAGAAGGTATAATGTTGCTGTAACAGGATGTTCCGGCAGCAGGGAGTCCCTCAGTTTGGGGGTAATTGCATGACACTCTGCCCCATCGTCCAATAGTGACTTAAGCGATTCCCTGAAATCAGCCGCTGGATTACGGCTCAACCGCTTGTAACAAACAGTATCACCCAATTGCCTGAAAGCTTCATCCTCATACATCTGTACCGGCCACACAACCACATTCCCGCCCTTGTCCGCTGGTTTTATTACTACATCACTTAGGTCTCTTAAAGACTTCAGGGCCCTCCTCTCAGCTTTCGTCAGATTATCCTTACAACCAGTAGAACGAGCACCCAAAAGGTCCCGCTTCACCAGATGAAGGAAAATACCGATCTGTGGACAGTTAGTCAAGGGCGGGAAATAGGTTGAGCGGCCGTACAGATGTGTTGGTTCTCTGGATGGTACCTCAACTGAGCTGCCATCCAATAGGAGATTCAAGTCCCGTAGGGTTTGTTGTTCCATGTCAACAGCAGTATCAGGAATATGCCTACCAGCCCCATATTGTTTATGCAACATCAACTTCCTACCAAATAATTCAAGGTCTTTAACCAGGGTAAAATAATCAAATTTTTCCACCGGAGAAAAAGACAAACCACGTGAAAGAACTGATTTTTGAGTAACAGTAAGAATATGACTAGACAGATTCAGTACCTTTAAGTTCTCCTGCGTTGATTCCGTCTTCGCATATTGTAGCGCAGGGGAGGTCTTTGCCCTTGACCATGGGGAAACGGACCAGTGGAGCCTCCTCCTGGTGTTTGTGCCGCTGTCCCCTGTCTGGCTAAAAAATCTGCACATTCTCCCTCTGAAATTGTTGAAACACTGGTAATAGATGCAGAGCGTACTGGGGTTCTTGCCTGCTCTTTGTTCCCAACCTGCCACCGAAAAACTCTCTGATTCTGATAATCAGCTAGATCTCGTTTGAATTTTTTGGCCTTACCAGCCTGGATCTCCACCTCCCATCTATTAAGGGTCTCATTCAGGGAGGAATCAAAAACCTTTAGATCTTCGTCTGATAATTTAGTTTGGAGCTGAGCTCTCACACTCTCCACCTCTGCATCTAGAGACTCCAGTGATTTTTTATCCTGACCAATAAGAAGCTCCAGGTGGGTGGTCGAGCACTTAGTGAGGGCTTCCTCCCATCTCCCCACGAAGGTTGTATCCTGAGAGCTGGTTGTCGGGAACAGTTGGACACGTAGTCCCCTTGGCACTATCGCCCGCTGTAAGTAATTTTCAAGAGCTGCTTTGTTCCACCACAATCGAACACGCTTCTTTAGAAGATTCTGGATTTTTTGTTTTAAATCGGCAGTGTCCTGTTCCTCTGGACCCGTTGCCCCTCTATCACCGAACACAGAACCAAGCTGAGTCACCCAGTTCCTTTCCCTCTTTTTGTAATCCATAAACCCTGTTTGGGTAGCTGTGGATGAGAATTATACAATAATAATAACCTACAAACTAATAGAAGGGTAATAGAAGTGCTTAAAACCTTTGAGAATTGACAGCTGTCACCAAGGCTTGGATTGTTGATGTTCAGGTCTCTATGAGATCCTCACATTAAATCAAATAAAGGATATTTCTTTGTGTTTTTAAATATTTACTTACAGAAGTAATAATGAGGGGGTTTCAGAGACCTGACCATCACCAATCCAGAGCTTGATGACAGCTATCAATTCTCAGCTGTCATTAACTACCATTACACTGATTGTCACTGCACCAGGGCAATCGTGAAAAGTCAGGTAAAGCACCAGGATTTGTCACTTCTCATGAATGCACCAAACTCTGGCTGCTATTCTTACCCTGGGGAAATAACTATGTGCCTCAACATGGTGAGAATCCCAAACCCCAGTCATCTGCTTTATTTTGGCTTATTATCAAATTGTGAGGGAACTGACACCTCGGAGCCAATTTTTAAAAGTATTAAAAAAAATTGGCCTTATCAGGAAGGTGTAAATAGGCAAGGTGGTGAAGGGGTTAAGATAAAGAGAAGAGGGGGTAAGTGTTATCAATATTATTGGCTGCATTTTCCAATTTGTGTGTAGGTGAGAACTAAGTCTGGTGCATTCAAAAAATCAGAGCTGTACAATATAGTAATGAACATATTTCCCTGATTTTAACAAAAAAACGCGTTTTTTTCGCTGCCGCACCTGCCGTAAGTGCAAAACCGCACTTGCCGCACCTGCCGCAAGTACGCCTACACTTTGCATGGCGTTTACCGCAACCGCGCCGCAAGTGGAGCCGGTATGCGGTAATAGCGGCAGATGCGGTTTTTTCACCGCATCTACCGCAAATTTCAAAAAACACTGATGTGAAAGGGCCCTTAATCATTTTTCATGAGCATCAACATCAACAACGGAGAAATCTCAAAATACATACATTCTCTGCATTCACTTGCTGATATCCTTCCAACAATGGTAGGGGGTCTGGGTTATTTCTTTTTTTTAATATTTGAGTGGGGTCTGCAATATTTTTAGAATGGGACTACACCGACAATGACTATACACTGTACCACATCCCAGTTGTTTTTAACCAAATGAAGACCATATTACATTTTGTTTCCATAACTCCTCTTTCAGTGTGTTCAAAAAGTTAATACTTCTGGGTAGATGCAGTAAGTTCAAATTTCTGCTCACATTGTAAACTCCTATTGGCTACATCTTTTGTCAATAGGTTTCCTTTGTTTGCTACAGAACATAAATCTGGGTTGTGTGATAAAAAAAAAAACCCTGAAATACTATCAAGTACACCACACTAGATTTGTTTGATTGTCCCAAGCACTCATAAACATTCTTTAATATTTGGAGTTAATAAGACATAAAAGAGTTGATTTCATTCACAGAAAGTTTATGCACAGTCAGGTACCTGATGCACATTGTATCAATCAGATGTCGAGTAAGGAAGGTCCCTTCAGCATCAGTCAACCAAAAATCTCCCTGCACAGTGTTGGGCTGTAAGCACAACACTCACTTGTGGACATCGGGCCCTCATACCCCCCTCATGGAGTCAGTTTCTGACAACTTGAGCAGACACATGGATATTAGTGGCCTGCTGGAGGTCCTTTTGCAGGGCTCTGGCATCCTTCAACACAGGAGGTAGCGGTCCTGCTGCTGGGTTGTTGCCCTCCTACTGCCCCCTCCACGTCTCCTGGTGTACTGGCTGTCTCCTGGTATCTGGTCCATGCTCTGGACACTGTGCTGAAAGACACAGCTAATCTTCTTGCCACAGCTCACATTGATGTTCCATCCTGGATGAGCTGCACTACCTGAGCAACTTCTGTGGGTTGTAGACACAGTCTCATGCTACTTATAGGGGTGAGAACAATGAAAAAATGCACAATTGTCCAAAACAATAGCCAAAAAGGATGAGAACAGAGAAGTGGTCTGTGGTCGCCACCTGCAGAACCACTCACTCCTTTGCATTGGTTGTCTTGCTAATTGCAGATCATTTCCACTTGCTGTCTATTCTATTTGCACAACAATCAGTGTTGTTTCATAACTGGACATGTATACACACAACTTGCAGGCACTTTATTATAATTATGAATTGTGGGTTTGTGTTATAGTTGCCTACTGAGACTCTTTCACCCAGGGACGACAAAAACCTGGAGCCGGCCCTGGCTGCCATACCTATGCCTTTTTGAACTGTGTGAACATTATGGAATTTGTCTGAAATATAGTGGTATTCCTGCTGAGGCTAACTTGTGTTGCTGCTTCTTGCTTGGCTGGTGAGAATAATCAACAGAAGGGATATTTTGTCATTCATCTACTAGAGATTGTGTTATGTAGAGTGGTAAAGTAGCTTGATGCCAGACCTACACATGAGGAAAGTGTGTAGCAATGTGAAACAAGTTTCTATGGTGTTTGAGACCTGAGAAGCTTGGGGGAAGGCAAGTATGGATAGACCACAAAGAGAGTAGTCAGAGAACATAAAGGCAAGCATGCCATAACGGATTGTAAAAGGATGTTGTAAAAGGCTGGTGACTCACCGTAGCCGGGACTTCACGGGGCAGGCGTTTCTTCTCCTCCTGTCACGGAACCGCGCCTGCAGCCGTGGGGCCGGTAGTCCAGAATCAATAGAGTTGGCTGAACAGTTAAGGGGTAGTTAATTGTGTTGTGATGCCACCTGTGAGAGTTCCGGTGATTTCACCGGCGCTGCTTGGGCCTCCGGGGGATGGAATGCAGCAAGATGGGATGCTCCCCACAGGACGAGCGGGAGTCCCCGGAGCCAGGAGCTGCACAAGATGTTGTGGAGCAGCTGCAGTACTTCTAGCACGCGGAGATGGACAGTTCTGAAAAAGGCACGGACACTGATAGTCTCTGTAACGGGTATTTTACTGTAACCAGCAGGCAGTACATGGTATACAGTTAACGGGTAATGGACCGGGTGGACTGTAGCAATGACCGGTGTTTCTCAGACCTCCGCGGTGTTCCTCCATTCTAACTTATTCTAGGTGAGTTGCCGTTGTCACCTTTGAGTGCCAAGGTCGGGTACAAGGGACTACTTAAATGGCCCTGCCGGTGTGTACGTTCCGGTGAGAGGGGTAGTGTGTGTCCTTTTGGTGGGTACTCCGCTGGCAAGACGGCTCTGTTTGCGGCGGTGGTGGGGTACTCCTGTAGAGCGGTCCCTCCACTCCTGGTTTGCATGGCAGTGATAAACGACTCCCAGCTTCGGAACCAGTAATCCGGTTGTAGATGGGCGCGGGTATATTTTGACCCGTGGATGTTCGCCCAGAGTCCGGGTGTTGAGGCACCGGGGTAATGGCGCCTAACCGGTGGTGGTGGCCTAGGGGCTGCACGGAACTGTGCAGGGCCCCTTCTCCTACGTTCCTCCCGGTCACGTTCTGCTCCTTCCTCCTTCTCCTACATTCTTGCAGACTCCTTTCTTTCTGCACTAACTTCTTCTTCCACTAACACTCTACACCTACACTCCGCCCACCAGGACCTTTTTGGCCCTCTATGCTGATGTGCATGTAGGGTATGGAGCTCTGAGTTTTAACCATGTCATTGCTTTAGTTGGAGAATATTGCAGCTGCAGTCTGGGCTGCAATACACTCCTGTGACGCACTCGTTGCGAGGCGCAACACTGGCATGCCCCCAGAAGGGTCTGGATGTATCTGAGTATTCATCTGTTCTTGGGAGTACAATGGTATGAAGAATAAAGCTGAGCAGTGCAAAAAAGTAGCTGAGAAAGTGATCACACTAGTTGTGTACGGAAACCACTATAGGTAGTAGAGTGCCATATGAAGGTTTTCACAATGGGCTGGATGGACTGTAGTTGATGATTTGGCCAGACAGAATTGGACCCAATATCCAGGGGTGTATCTTCTTTTGGAAGAGTTTTTCCTACAATTCAAGCCATGCTTGAAAAGGCCACATTAATAGTTCTTGATTGCAAGTTACACTTTACACTCAACAGGATATTCATGATGTCATCAATCAAGTACAACCTTGACACATTTCAACTCCCTAGCAAGTTTGACTTCAATGTGCCCTTTTTATGAGCCCAAATGGAGAAATAAAACAATGTACAAACTTGAATCCAGTTACTGTTGTGCTGAAAGGTTTACATATCCAGGCCGATTTTTGCTTTCTTGGCCATTTTTTTAGAGAATATGAATGATAACACAAAAACTTTTTTTTCAACTCATGGTTAGATGGTTGGGTAAAGTAATTTATTGTCAAACTACTATGTATTTTCATTTTAAATCATAATGACAACCAACAAAATCCAAATGACCCTGATCAAAAGTTCAATACCCTGGTGATTGGGCCTAATAACATGCACAGAAGTTGACACAAATGGGTTTGCATGGCTAATAAAGCTAACATTCTCACTTATGACCTGTTTGCTTGTAATCAGTTTGTGTGCATAAAAGCTGAGTGAGTTTCTGGAATCCAGACAGACTCTTGCATCTTTCAACCAGCCATTGACAATTCTGGATTGTGAGTCATGGGAAAAGCAAAAGAATTGTCAAAGGATCTATGGGAAAAGATGGTTGAACTTTATAAAACAGGAAAGGGATATAAAAAGATATCCATGGAATGGATAATGCCAGCCAGCAGTGTTCAAACTGTGATTAACAGATGGAA
>JARQOC010004320.1:0-10670 GCA_033576535.1 Allobates femoralis
GGTGAGATGTGGGGCTAACAGCACCGATTAGATCCGCGATCCCATCAGTGCTGTTAACCCTTTGGATCATGCTGTCATTCACTGACAGCGCAATCCAAAGGCACCACAGCAAGGTCCATGCCGTTCCCCGCCTGCATCGCAGATCCCGCGATAAGATTGCAGGATCTCCGTGCATCATATGATAGCTTGGGCTCCTGAAGTGACCCTGGATGTTATCACGGATCACTTCCTGTGAGTGGTTGGCAAGTGCTGCCAACCATACACAGTGATCATTTGTGCCCTGTCCCGATGTGCTGTAGCTCATCGGGATAAGGCACAAGTGATTGGACCCTGTGGCACTGTGGCGCCCTATGGGGCAGTGTAAAACAAAGAAAAAAGAAAAAAATAAAGTTATTAAGATTATGAAAAAAAACAGAGGGGGTTCTCTGAAACATTGATTTCTACCCTCCTCCATAGTAGAAAGGAAGGTTACCACTACCCTTTATTGCAGTGCTTGGAGGAAACGTTTGCAATTTTATTCTGGGGCCCTCTCTGACCGGCACCGATTCTGGCCATTCTGGAATTTTTGCAGAGGGGTCATGAATTGGGCCTGGCAGTCAGTACCCTAAGGGTCAAAGTTTCTGCTTTAGGGGCCCTATTCAATTGTAATGTGGCAGGCGATAGGTGGGTCTCCTGTTTTTTCCAGGCATGTGAACGTAGTGAACAGGTGCACATCCCTAGACTAGCGCCCTGGGACTTGAACTTGGTACTGGACGCTTTGACTGGACTTCCATTTGAACCCTAAGCTACGACTTCAATTAGAAATAAAATAGTTGTAGCGCACATAGAGTGATATCCTCTTAGTTTAGCCACCAGGTGTCTACCTTCTATGGAATGACTCACCTGGTTAGGTTGTATGAGTCACAAATAAAGTTGACAGCTCTCTCCTGAAGTCGCAGCAGTGCCCAGCATGGGGAAGATAAGATGAACAAACAGAAAGCGCTGAGTTAAAAAAAATCACCTCGCTGACCTCCAAAGATGACAAGCAGAGTAATGGTGTATACTCTGTTTATTTAACCAATTGCCTACACGTTTTGTTGTGTAAATACAACTTCATCAGAGATGAAGTTGTATTTACACAACGAAACGTGTAGGCAACTGGTTAAATAAACAGGGTATACACCATTACTCTGCTTGTTATCTTTGGAGGTCAGCGCGGTGATTCTTTTTAACTCGGCGCTTTCTGTTTGTTCATCAACGACTTCAATTAAGCATTTAGCCTTGAAGACGGCCTTATTAGTAACTTTCACGTCTCCTAAGCGGGTGGGCAACCTACAGACTCTCTCGGTAGACCCCCTCTTCCTTCTTGTGTTCCCGGATAGATTAGTGCTCAAAACAGAACCCTCGTATCTCCTTAAAGTCTCTTCTAAGTTTCATAGGAGCCAAGAAATTGTCCTGCCCTCCTTCTATGATAATCCATCTACCCCTGAAGAACTGAAGTTTCAGACTCTAGATGTGAGGAGGACTGTTCTTGAGTATATTGCTAGGACTCACCCTGGAGGAAGAGTAGGGTCTTGTTTGTCTCATTCCAGGGTCATCGGAAGGGGGCTAGCACCACAAAAAGCACCATGTCCAGATGGATTCAGGAAGTTATCTGCTTAGCCTATTCCGCAAAATGTGAGCAGCTTCCTGACGGCATCAAAGCCCATTCGACACGGGCCTTGTCTGCACATGGGCAGAATGTGCTGGTATTCTGAAGACTTAATTTGTAAGGCGGCTACCTGGACCTCTCCTTCTTCCTTTTTTCAGCACTATTGCCTTGACTTGTCGTCTTCATCTGACCTCAACTTCGGAGGGTGATTCTCAATACTGCGGTCCCTCCCAGGTGATGGTCTCTGCAAGTCTCTTGATGGGTGCTGTCATGGCAATAGGAAAATCTGAGATTACTTACCGGTAATCGTATTTTATGGAGTCCATGACAGCACCCACTCACTTCCCATCCTTTATATTGCTTATTGTCATTATTGTTATTATTATTATGGTTAATTATCATTATTCACGGGTTGACACCTATTACTAGAGGGTTTGTGTGACCCTTTTCACACCTTATGGTGATGGTCTTCTGATGTTACTAATCATTATGTTCGTGTATTTATACGGTTATGACGGTTCCTCCAATTTCTCTGTAACCAACTGAGGAGGTGAGGGGGACTGCCCCTTTTTATCTGTAGGTTTCCTGTCCTTGCGGGAAGATCCCCTCTCTCAGTGGGTGCTGTCATGGACTCCGTATAATACGATTACCGGTAAGTAATTACAGATTTTGGTATCGCCGTGTTCAGAAATGCCTGATCTATCAAGATATAAAATCAATTAATCAGATATGTAAACTGTGTAATGGAAAAAATGGTCCAAACGCCAAAATTACGTTATAACGGGCAATTATAACAGCACATGTACCCAAAAATAGTATCATTAGAAACGTCAGCTCAAGACTCAAAAACAGCTCCAGATCCTGAAAAATGAGAACGCTAGGGGTTACGGAACATGGCGCAGAAAGTGCAATTCTTTTTTTATTCAAACTTGTACATTTTTTTTCACCACTTAGATAACAGTACAAGTATACATGTTTGGTATCTACGAACTCATACCAACCCGTGGCATTATACCATCATGTCAGTTTTACCATACATTGAACATGGTGAATAAAAAACTCAAAAAAATAACGTGTAATTGCACATTTTTTTGCAATTTCACCACACTTGGAATTTTTTTTCTAATTTTCCTGTACACTATATGGTAAAATAAATGATTTGATCTGAAAGTACAACTGGTTTCGCAAAAAACAAGCCCTCATATGTCTATATTGATGGAAAAATAAAAAAGTTATGGCTCTTGGAAGCAAGGGAGCAAAAACACGAAAATGGACAACAAAATAATCGCCGGGTGGTGAAGGGGTTAAGATGTGCATGCTCCTTAATGAATGCTCTGGGTCTGAAAAGTGGCATCTGCCTTCATCTGTGCCTTGCTACAATTCTTACTATGGTCACTTACTACAAAACCATTGCATCTTGGATTTGAGTACAGTGACTGGAAATATCCTTTGGAGTGCTGCTTCATTTTGTTGCTATTTTTCTACATTCATATATGGTGGACATTGAGACCTGCTGGGCTGCGTGCACTCAATTTTATCTTAGCAAGATATGGGGTGCTGTTAGTGAATCAACACTCAGAATAAGTGAAAGGATTAAAATCTACTGCAATAGTTCCATGTTGTTGGTCCTTTCTGGTTCTATTGGTTGAGAAAGAGTGCATGGTTTGCAATATTGCATATTTTAAAAAGATTTTTCCATCTATCAGCATCCTGTATTAGGACATAAGTATTAAGTCACACTTATCGACCATTTCTATGAGAGATCTCAGAGCTGCTGAGAGTCCACTTTTACAGTCATGGCCCAAGTATGAATTAAATAGATGATCATTAATGATCTCATCCACCTAGAAACACATGGTTTACATCCACTGCTTCTAGGAGTGGACTTTATATATCAACATCCAATCACAGCACCTAAAATGATTAAAAGGGTTGCCCGGGCTTTTTGTAGAATTTCTATGTGTCTCTAGGCTGCAAAATGTTGACAATTTGTAATATTCATCCTGACAACATTTTGCATTTGTGGCACCATGTACCAGGTAACCACAGACTTCCCTGGGACACTGAAGGATTTCCCACAGCAAGTAACCCACTTACACACAACACCTTCCACTCCAGGCCTGTAGGGGGAGCTCGACTGGCTGCCCTTAACCCCTTAGTGACGGAGCCAATTTCCACCTTAATGACCAGACCGTTTTTTGCAATTCTGACCAGTGTCCCTTTATGAGGTTATATCTCTGGAATGCTTCAACGGATCCTAGCGATTCTGATTCTGTTTTTTCGTGACATATTGGGCTTCATGTTAGTATTAAATTTTGGTCGATAATTTTTGTGTTTATTTGTGAAAATATAAAATAATTGGCAAAAATTTTGAAATTTTGACAATTTTCAAATTTGTTATTTTTATTCTGTTGAACCAGAGCGTTATGTGACAGAAAAGAGTTAATAAATAACATTTCCCACATGTCTACTTTACATCAGCACAATTTTGGAAAAAAAATTTTTTAGGGTTAGGACGTTATAAGGGTTCAAAGTTCATCAGCAATTTTTCATTTTTCCAGCAAAATTTACATAACCTTTTTTTTTAGTGACCACATCACATTTGAAGTCTCTTTGAGGGGTGTAGATGACAGAAAACACCCAAACGTGACACCATTCAGAAAACTACACCTCTCAAGCTACTCAACACTACATGCAAGAAGATTATTAACCCTTCAGGTGCTTCACAGGAACTAAAGCAACGTGGAAACAAAAAATGGCCATTTTAATTTTTCCGACAAAAATGTTCTTTTAGCCTCAATTTTTTCATTTTCACATGGGCAGCAGGATAGAATGCATCCTAAAATTTGTTGTCCAATTTCTCCTGAGTACACTGATACCTCATATGTGGTCATAAACCACTGTTTGGGCGCACGGCAGGGCTTAGAAGGGAAGGAGCGCAATTTGACTTTTGGAGCTAATTTACCATTCAAAAAGTGAAATGGCGCTCCTTCTCTTCTGAGCCCTACCGTGCGCCCAAACAGTTGTTTATGACCACATATGAGGTATCGGTGTACTCAGGAGAAATTGGCCAACAAATTTTAGGATGCGTTTTATCCTGTTGCTCATGTGAAAATGAAAAAATTGAGGACAAAAGAAAATTTTTGTGAAAAAAAAGTACTTTTTTCATTTTTACGGATCAATTTGTAAAGCCCCAGAGGGTTCAAAGTGCTCACTATGCATCTAGATCAGTTCCTTGGGGAATCTAGTTTCCAAAATGGCGTCACTTGTGGGGGAGCTCCAATGTTTAGGCACACAGGGGCTCTCCATATGCGACATGGTGTCCCCTAACAATTTGAATGGAAAATTAGCTCCAATTGTTAGCGGACACCATGTCACGTATGGAGAGCCCCTGTGTGCCTAAACATTGTAGCTCCCCCACAAGTGACCCCATTTTGGAAACGAGACCTCCCAAGGAACTTATCTAGATTGGTTGTGAGCACTTTGAACCCCCAGGTGCTTCACAAATGAATCCGTAAAAATGAAAAAAGAAAATTTTTGTGGAAAAGAAAGTACTTTTTCATTTTTACGGATCAATTTGTGAAGCAACTGGGGGTTCAAAGTGCTCTCTATGCATCTAGATAAGTTCCTTGGGGGGTCTGGTTTCCAAAATGGGTCACTTGTGGGGGAGCTCCAATGTTTAGGCACACAGGGGCTCTCCATATGCGACATGGTGTCCGCTAACAATTTGAACGGAAAATTAGCTCCAATTGTCAGCAGACACCATGTCACGTATGGAGAGGTCCTGTGTGCCTAAACATTTGAGCTCCCCCACAAGTGACCCCATTTTGGAAACTACACCCCCAAGGAACTTATCTAGATGGGTGGTGAGCACTTTAAACCCCCAGGTGCTTCACAAATGAATCCGTAAAAATGAAAAAAGAAAATTTTTGTGGAAAAGAAAGTACTTTTTCATTTTTACGGATCAATTTGTGAAGTACCTGGGGGTTTAAAGTGCTCACTGTGCATCTAAATAAATTCCTTGGGGTGTCTAGTTTCCAAAATGGGGTCACGTGTGGGGGAGCTACAATGTTTAGGCACACAGGGGCTCTCCATACGCGACATTGTGTCCGCTAACTATTGGAGCTAATTTTCCATTCAAATTGTTAGTGCACAATGTCGCATATGGAAAGCCCCTGTGTGCCTAAACATTGGAGCTCCCCCACAAGTGACCCCATTTTGGAAATTAGACCCCCCAAGGAACATATCTAGATGCATAGTGA
Source organism: Allobates femoralis (assembly GCA_033576535.1). Taxonomy (NCBI): domain Eukaryota; kingdom Metazoa; phylum Chordata; class Amphibia; order Anura; family Aromobatidae; genus Allobates; species Allobates femoralis. The sequence continues at coordinate 5,893 of JARQOC010004320.1, forward strand.
GCACTTTCAAGCCACAGGTGCTTCACAAATTTGTCTGTAAAAAGTAAAAAAAGATTTTTGTGAAAAAAAAGTACTTTTTCATTTTTACGGATCAATTTGTGAAGCACCTGGGTTTTCAAAGTGCTCACTATGCATCTAAATATATTCCTTGGGGGGTCTAGTTTGTAAAATGGGGTCACTTGTGGGGGAGCTCCAATGTTTAGGCACACAGGGGCTCGCCATACACGACATGGTATCCACTTACTATTCCAATTGTTAGTGGACACCATGTCACGTATGGAGAGCCCCTATGGTCCTAAACATTGGAGCTCCCCCACAAGTGACCCCATTTTGTAAACTAGGCTCCCAAAGGAACTTATCTAGATGCATAGTGAGCACTTTGAGCCCCCAGGTGCTTCACAAACTGATCCGTAAAAATGAAAAAGTACTTTTTTTCACAAAAATCTTCTTTTTTCCTTTTTACGGACTAATTTGTGAAGCACCTGGGGGTAAAAACTACTCACTATGCATGTAGATATGTTCCCTGGGGGTTCTGGTTTCCAAAATGGGGTCACTTGTGGGGGAGCTCCAATGTTTAGGCACACAGGGGCTCTCCATATGCGACATGGTGTCCGCTAACAATTTGAATGGAAAATTAGCTCCAATAGTTAGCGGACACCATGTCGCGTATGGAGAGCCCATGTGTGCCTAAACATTAGCGCTCCCGCACAAGTGACCCCATTTTGGAAACTAGACGCCTCAAGGATTATATCTAGGGGTATAGTGAGCATTTAGAACCTACAGCTACTTCAAAGAATTTGATAATGTCATATTGAACATTTTCTTTTTTTCGCACAATTTCTCTCTTTTAGAGCATGTGCACAAGATATGGGCGTCTCCTCTCCTGCATTTTTTTAGTATTTCTTTATTAAATTTTAAAAAAAAACGACGTGGGGCTTCGCCATATTTTTGGTCCAGCCAGGTACAGCAGGCAGCTATGGGCTGCCACCAACCCCTTCTGCCTAGTTTTACCAGGCTGGAAACCAAAAATATAGGGAAGCCCTTTTTTTTAAAATTATTTCTTGAAATAATTTTTTAAAAAAATGGCGTGGGCTTCGCCACATTTTTGGGCCAGCCAGGTACAACTAGGCAGCTGGGGACTGGAATCCTCAACATAAGGAGGCCCAAGCTTTCTGGGCCCCCCCCCCCCGCTGTGAATTGCAGCCCGCAGCCGCCCCAGAAAATGGCGCATTCATAGAAGCGCCATTTTCTGGCGCTGTATCCAGCTCTTCCAGCTGCCGTGTAGCGGTGGCAGACTGGGTAATAAGGAGTTAATGCCAGCTTTTTGGCAGCTGGCACTAAGCCCGAGATTCATAACGTCTGGCCAATATTAGACCGGACCATTAGGAATCTCTGGTAAATTGTAAAGAAGACACAACACAGAGAAAAATATTTTTATTGGAAAAAAAACCACAAACACATCTTTAGACCCCATCTTTATTACTGTGACGTCCGACGTAGTCCAAAGGGAAGGTCCGACGTAGTCCAGTGGGAGGTCCCGCGATGATTCTCATTTAGCATGATCTGCAGTTAACCCCTGTGTTGTCACCCAGGGGTTAACTGCAGATCAGTTAACCCCTGAGTGACCACACAGGGATGAAGATCTGCAGTTAACCCTTGTGTGGTCACTCAGGGGTTAACTCATCTGCAGTTAACCCCTGTGTTACAATACAGGGGTGATCTGAAGATAGTTAACCCCTGAGTATCCACACAAGGGTTAACTGCAGATGTTCATTTTTGTGTGGTCAGTCAGGGGTTAACTCATCTGCAGTTAACCCCTGTGTTACAAGACAGGGGTGATCTGCAGATAGTTAACCCCTGAGTGTCCACACAAGGGTTAACTGCAGATGTTCATTCCTGTGTGGTCAGTCAGGGGTTAACTCATCTGCAGTTACCCCTGTGTTACAATACAGGGGTGATCTGCAGATAGTTAACCCCTGAGTGTCCACACAAGGGTTAATTGCAGATGTTCATCCCTGTGTGGTCAGTCAGGGGTTAACTCATCTGCAGTTAACCCCTGTATTACAATACAGGGGTGATCTGCAGATAGTTAACCCTGAGTGTCCACACAAGGGTTAATTGCAGATGTTCATCCCTGTGTGGTCAGTCAGGGGTTAACTCATCTGCAGTTAACCCCTGTGTTACAATACAGGGGTGATCTGCAGATAGTTAACCCCTGAGTGTCCACACAAGGGTTAACTGCAGATGTTAATCCCTGTGTGGTCAGTCAGGGGTTAACTCATCTGCAGTTACCCCTGTGTTACAATACAGGGGTGATCTGCAGATAGTTAACCCCTGAGTGTCCACACAAGGGTTAATTGCAGATGTTCATCCCTGTGTGGTCAGTCAGGGGTTAACTCATCTGCAGTTAACCCCTGTATTACAATACAGGGGTGATCTGCAGATAGTTAACCCCTGAGTGTCCACACAAGGGTTAATTGCAGATGTTCATCCCTGTGTGGTCAGTCAGGGGTTAACTCATGTGCAGTTAACCCCTGTGTTACAATACAGGGGTGATCTGCAGATAGTTAACCCCTGAGTGTCCACACAAGGGTTAACTGCAGATGTTCATCCCTGTGTGGTCAGTCAGGGGTTAACTCATCTGCAGTTACCCCTGTGTTACAATACAGGGGTGATCTGCAGATAGATAACCCCTGAGTGTCCACACAAGGGTTAATTGCAGATGTTCATCCCTGTGTGGTCAGTCAGGGGTTAACTCATCTGCAGTTAACCCCTGTGTTACAATACAGGGGTGATCTGCAGATAGTTAACCCCTGAGTGTCCACACAAGGGTTAACTGCAGATGTTCATCCCTGTGTGGTCAGTCAGGGGTTAACTCATCTGCAGTTACCCCTGTGTTACAATACAGGGGTGATCTGCAGATAGTTAACGCCTGAGTGTCCACACAGGGGTTAAGTGCATATCATTATCCCTGTGTGGTGATTCAGGGGTTAACTCTGCCTCTGTCCCGGTGCACGCCCACAGAGCAGAGATGCCGGGACAGAGGCAGAGAGAAGAAGCAGAGTCAGGACGCCGGGACTGAAGGCAGGTGAGTATGAGAAGCAGGGGCAGGGGGGGTGCCCTGAGGGGTGAGGACAGGGGTATGCGCCCAGAGGGGGGCAGTGGGGGTGCCCAGAAGGGTAAGGACAGGGGGAATTTTGGGAAAACTCCATCCGATCTGATGTTTGATCAGATCGGATGGAGTTAATGGAGGAGGCACAGGGAGCATGGAGCAGGGAGGAGGGGGGAAGTAACTGCGGAGGGGAATCATGGAGGAGGGTAGGGGGGAATAATATTGGGGGGGGGGCACTGAGGGGACAGCCATGGATGGCATCTCCATGTGATCTGACCTGTCAGATCGCATGGAGATGCAGCGGCTGCGGAGGTGGAGGGTATTACCGGCCGCCACCGCCATTTTGGATGTTGTGGGGGAGGGATGGGGGTGGGTGGGTGATCCCCAGTACTGGGGGTCTTTGGGCAGTAAGGGGTTAATACTTTCACTTTGATCCGACATGTGTTTTCATGTCGGATCAAAGTGAAAGTACTTTTTACCGGCATTTTCACTGTTTGTAATGTGATGATCGGTAAACGGTGTTTACCGGTCATCACATTACAGGTGCGGGTACAAAAGCAGCTAATTACTAATCTCTAGGGTGTCAGCTACAATCGGTACGCTGACACCCTAGAGGTATTAGCTCCAGGGGCGGCGCTACAGGGCTTTTTCCTGCCAACGTCTACAGACGTCGGGTAGGCTTTAGTACCCTTTTTTTCCGACGTCTGTAGACGTAAGGCTGTCGTCTAGAGGTTAAGCCAGGTCCCCTATAAATATAGGTGCTGGAGGCAAAATTAGCCAGAGTGTGCAATCACTACAGAACTGTGAAGGTCAGCTCAAAGACTAGGAAGCTGAAACTGGTACCGGAGCCGTGCTAGGCCCAAACCAGTGCACTCCAGATCGAACGCAAAGGCGAGAAACACTTTACTGGGGGCAGAGGAGCCATAACAGCTCACCCCACCAGAGTACCGGTCACTGGAGCCCGAGTCTGCAGGGGACAGAGGAGATAGACCCAGCAGAGAATCCAGCATCCCGAGGAGGTTTAGCTTCCCGGACACCCGCAGCACCAACAATTGAGAGCCAGGGACCGTGGAGAGAGACGGCGGTGACCCATGAGAGAGCCCTCAGTGCAGCAACACGGGTGTGGAGAGAGAGAAGTAACAGTCCGGTTAGGTTCCATACCTGCCAGACTCAGAACGGGAGAGCAGAATAAGGGGGCCTACAACCCTACTCGCTGTGGAGATCACAAGGTGTTTTCCTTCACTCTGGACGTGTGTACCTGTAATCCGTCATCAGTAAAGGTACAAAAAGACTTTGATGTGTGCGTGTCCCTCCTTCCACTCATTCTACACTACACCGACTACGCTCCCCTATTCCAACCCTGTATAGAAACGACTGTACTGCTCTATTCCACCATCAATTCCTACTTCCAACACCCCGAGGACTCTGCTCCTCCTGTAGGGGGCCATTCCATCTTGCTGCCGCCCATCACCCCGGAGGCCCAAGCAGCGCTTGTGCCCTCACCGGAATCTACATGTAGCGTCACGACTGACAATCCCTATCCCTGTAAATACACCCTTTTTATTGTCACCCAAGGGCACAGGCTCGGGCATGGACCACCCATGACATTCCCCGCAACTGACCGCCCGAGACCTGAGTACCCCATTCCCTTGTGCCCCCAGACACA
>JARQOC010004321.1:0-10666 GCA_033576535.1 Allobates femoralis
AATATTGAGAGATTTTGAGTCTTCTGTGGCCGACATTGGTGAGCATGTTTGGGTCTGTGTGTTTGTTAATGTGGGTGTCATATTGGAGACATTGATGTAAAATAGGGCTTAATCCGTGTAGAACTGGTACTGTATGGTCAGATCTTTATCATGTCACACTGCACACCTACCCAAATTCTTTAGCCATGTGTTGTGTTTTACAATTTCACCTCCCAAACGTGTCCCTATGTGTGCTGAGACAAGGGATCACACAGTATTTTGGTTTGCACTCACATCTATTGTTTGCAAAAGTTGTTTTGTCAATGATGTTTTTTTCCATTAGTAGTAGGCAAACCATACTACCCACTTTCCCAATGTAGGATACTATAAGAAAAAAGGCCAATGGGGCCTAAAAAAGAAAGGTGCCAACATGGCAACAAAAACAAAAAACTGGTCCAACATGGACAACAACAGAGAAGGGCCATTGGCCACATTGTTGGGGGGAATTTGGTGGAGTAGGGGCAATGGCAGACTGGGCTGCCTAGAGGCACAGTATCATCGCACCCAACCGGACAAGATGTTGTTGGCCTTCTCGGTGGGCACGCTCCATGTGGTGCTGTGCCTCCCTGTGAGCCTGCAGCAGCTCCTCAATAGTTGGTACACCTGTACGGGTAATAAGGACATTAGTCAATGACATGTGTAGGCGTGGGTGGGTGGGTGACGTCATTGGTCAGGATTTCACTGACGTTGCATCTCTCCATCACGGTTTCCTTCTTCAGGCGATGGGGATGCACTCACAGCCCATCTGACAGCACGAGCTCTTGCCCTTTGAAAAAGAAAGGAAAATAAAACAATATCATGACTCACATACTGATGTCAGGGACACACACCAACATGTATATTGCAAAGCTTGGAGCCCATTGCCAACACTTACCACCAATCCCAAATCCAGCAGGCTCCATGTCACTGTTCCCCAACTTTGGGCATTTATATACCTTAATATATAGTTAATATACTGTGATGTGCTAGTTGATAGGAGGTAGCCTGGTATCTGATAGTCATCATCATATCACCAGTCTGGTGATTTTTTCACTGAGTGCACCTTAATATTATATGGACATCTTGTTTAACACTTCGATTACCCATAGAAGTGTGCTAACGTGGTTTTTGGTGACGACAATTCCTTCTGCTGGAGGAGAACAATGTGGGGCGAGGGGGGGGAACGTGACATGCAGCTGGCAGGGAAACCCGACCTCAGCCACTGTGGCAGGAGGTCCAGCAGCGCCTCACCAGCCCCCCCTAGACATGGCCCTGGAGAATGAGACACTGGATGAAGAGATAAAACCAGTGACCAATATGGCAGGAAATGAGAAGCTGATAACAGAGGGCAGAAATAAGGCGGTGTTCACTCGTGGCGTATTTACTACTTTTACGCAGTGCTATTTTGCGCTGGCGTAAATGCAGTGAAAAGCAACACTGTATACGCATTCCAGCAAAAGCTATGGCTTTTGCTGAAATGCGTTCAAGTGTTGTGTATTATTGCACTTTTTTGTGCGCACGCTTTCACTGCAAAGCACACGCGCAAAAAGAATGAACATCTCAATTCTTTGCACTTTTTTCAGTGCACTTTTCCCATAGGCCGGATCATCTTATTTTAACCTTTTATTGACCACCGGGCCTCCACAGCCTCAGGCACAGAACCGTGACCACAGCCAGCGCCTGAGACCTGAGAACCCGGCTTACGGTGAGTCAGTTTTGTTTTACAAATAGTGAAGTAAAAATATCACCAAATACTCAGTGTGTGAACGTGGCCTAGGGATAAGTGTTAAGTTATTTATTGGTGGAGGTCCGACTGCTGATTGTGCAACCTCCCCATTACGTGTCAAAGAAAACAGAAAAATATCCAGCACAGAGTCCTGAGATCTAGATCCTTAAAAATTAATTGTATTAGAAAAAAAACATTAAGGCTGCGTTCACACATTGCGTATTTTGTCGCGTTTTTTTACGCGCGCTTTTCAAAATACGCAATGTGCCTTTTGTCTGCCTGCAAAGTGAATGGGAAATTCACTTTGCAGTGCAGATATTGCGTAAAAATACGCAGTGCGTTTTCCGGGAGAAAACGCAGCTCCGTAAACAATTGATATGTCAATTGTTTACGCAGCTACTTCTGCGTATTCTCCCAGAGGGGAGGAAGAATCCGGCTTCCTCCTCCCCTCTGTGACAGCTGTGGCCGCCCATTAGATTCCACAGTGTGTTAATACACACTGTGAAATCTAAATTAAACAAAAGCAAGTGTGTGAAAAATAAAAAAGAATCAATACTTCACCTCTCCAACGCCTTCTCCCGCTGTGCGATTCCCGGTTCTAAGTCAGATCTCTTATGACAAGACCTGTGGTGACGTCAGAGAGGGGCGTTCCCGGGCACTCGCGGTCATGTGACCGCGAGCAGCCAATCAGCGATGGGACCGCCCCGGGAACGCCCCCCCTCTGACGTCATCACAGGTCCTGTCAGAAGAGAGCTCACTTGGAATCGGAGATCGCACACCGGGAGAAGGCGTCGGAGAGGTGAAGTATTGATTCTTTTTTATTTTTCATTAACTTGCCTCTGTTTAATGTAGATTTCACAGTGTGTATTAACACACTGTGGAATCTAATGGGGCGGTCACACATGTCACAGAGGGGAGGAGGAAGCAGGATTCTTCCTCCCCTCTGTGACATCACTGCGCTTTCTGGGGGGAAGAAAGCGCAGTGTGTGAAAGCCCCTGCGTATTTTGCTGCGCTTTTTTGCGCGGCCGAAAAACGCGGCAAAAAGCGCGCGCAAAAAAGCGCAGCAAAATACGCAAATGTGTGAACGTAGCCTAAAATGCACACAATAAACATATTGAAATCATCATCTTTCAAGACGGTCCGTAGTCACAGGTTTGTTTACTCCCCAGTAGACTGGAGCTGATGTACAGCTCGCTCATTCCCTCAGTGGCTGTGAGTGCTGGATTTGGCTTTTTCTGGGAGCTCCAATAATGATGAATGGAACCATGGTAACATCATTACCGGCCGCTGCATTTTATAATAGGAGAAAAAGTGCCACATTCTTCTGACGGTGTGGCTCCACTGGGAGATTCCACCAATAAATAAGTGATCACCTACCGAACCTGTGGATCACTAATAACTTATTTCCACCAAAGAATCCCTTTAATGCAAAGTACTGTAATTGTACATCACAGTTTTGGTGAGCGTACAGTGATGTGCTGGAGCCGCCACTATAATTGGTATAACGGGTAGCAGGTATTTACATATAGCTGAAGAGTAAGTGGGCCCCTGGAGTCAATTTCCCTGGTGGACACCCCAGTCCGACCCTGGGTGTATTCACAACGAAACTAGATGGTTCTATGTCTATGTTAATAACAAAGTGATACGAATTAGGAGATCACCTCATCCAAAACAATGACTTCCACCGAAGAAAAAGCTGGGCTTTGTAGTCTGCGCAGACCTCAAGAAACTTCCAGTCCAGTAAAGGATTAATCAGGTTCCGGTTTATTTGCCTACGTGTTTTGTGGCTTTAAATCTGCCACTTCATCAGGGCTATTACATACAATGTCCATATTACAAGTATATATACTCTTTTGCTGTCATACCACGCCCAGTGACAGGTGGTTCCTGTGGAAACACCCACTTGGTGCATGCAACACAAAACACATCAATACAATCAAATATTTTATATTTTTTAAAACTTTCTCCATAAAATGTAAATCTATGTTTATTACCAAATATAAAACTATTACAAAATCATTATTTTAATAAGAACGTCCGCTGGATTTGAACTCACTTTTTACCAGATCTAAAAGGTATGCACTAATTTTAGTTCCACACATCAGTCCCCTGGACCATATATCCTTTGATAAAATTTGAAAATAATTTATTATAAAACTGTTCTTAAAAACCTCTAAAATATACAAGATTTTTTTTATTTAAATATATATATATATATATATATATATATATATATATATATATATATATATATATATATATATATATATATATATCGTGCTTGAAAACCGTACTTGATATTTCCTTTCCAAGTATTTATCAATCAAAAGATAATGTTAAGTTCCATTAAGAAACTCATTATCCACTATACCACAATTAGGCTAGAACTCGGATGTATAATCCTGGGTTATACCATTGCCATTATCATCCAGGCATTAAATCAGATCCTAATCAGGATCAGTGATTACTCCTGTTTTTTCAGTCCAGGGAACCTGTACCATTCATAGGTGTAAAATCAACAGAAAAATATATTATTTACCACAGTACAGAACAAATCACTAATGTCATTGAGACCCGCCGGTTGCAATGTGTTTCAACTTATAGATCCAATAAGTCTCTCTCTTTTTTAAAATATCAAATCTATTCGGTATATATTCTGGAATGTGATCTATAGGAGTCACTTGTAAGGATACATTTCCACGATGCACCTCAGTACAGTGACGAGATAATCCACGTTTCATAAATCCATTTTTAATACTATATCTGTGCGAATTTACTCTTTTGTAGAGAGGCTGGGACGTTCTCCCCACATATTGTCATCCACAATCACACTGTATTAAATACACCACATAGCTGGTTACACATGTTAATCTGTGCCCAATTTTATACCGTTTATCTTTGTCTTTGTCACTAAAGGATTGGAAGAAGTCTATGCTGTTGCTTATAGAAGCACAACAAAGACAACCCCTTCTCCCACACCGAAAAGAACCGTTACGTTCATTTGATTTCTCAAAGGACCTTACAGTATTGTTCTGCGTTCTTTCCCTCAATCTACTTCGTGCTAAAACATTCTTAACAGTGGGCGCTCATCTATATATAATTCTAGGTTTTTCCGGAACAATTTTGTTCAAAACTGGATCATTCAATATTACTCCCCAATGTTTCTCCAAAATATATCTTATTCGGTTATTCTGTGTTGAAAAGGTGGTAATGAAATTTGTCTCAAAAATTCTTTTATTATTTACCTTATCACTTCCCTCCTTGATAAGATCTTTTTGTGACAAGTCCTTTACAGCTTTATATGCTCTTTTAACCAGCTTTTGTGGGTAATTCCTCTCCAAAAATTTCTCTTGGAGTATCTTGCCCTGTTCTTTAAAATCCTTATCAGAAGTACAATTCCTCCTTATCCTCATGTATTGGTTTTGGGGCATATTACTCAACCATGTTTTAAAATGTCCAAAGTGGACATATCCATTAGCATCCACCATTTTGAAGAAGTTTTTAGTTCTGATCTTTTTAGGTTCGTCGATAAAAATACATAGATCTAGAAAAGTTATACTTTCTTTATCTAATGTTGGGGTGAGCTCAATTCCCCAACTGTTACCAGTTATTATTTCCAGAAACTTATTCACATCCACATTATTATAAATGATAAATATGTCATCTATAAACCTCTTGAACAATATTAGGTTCTTTCTCCATTGGTTATGGAGGACATGCCAGGACTCGAAAGCAGCCATAAACAAATTTGCATAGGTTGGTGCTGTCCTTGAGCCCATGGCTGTCCCCCGCACCTGATGGTATATTGTTTTATCAAACTGGAAAAAATTATTCTCAAGTATGAAGGCCATACTCTGCACCAGAAACTCTTTCTGTTTCTCTGGTATATTAGATTCTCTATCAGCATACATCTCAAAGCATGATAGACCAATCTCATGTTGGATGTTAGAGTACAATCCCATCACATCCATTGTCACAAAGGTGTATCCGTCTCTCCAGGTCAGTCCTCTTAACTCATGTATAAGTTGTGCAGAATCACGAAGATAACTACCCAACCTTCTCACTATGGGGTTCATAAAATGATCAACATAAGCAGATAAATTCGAAGTGAAGGATCCAATTCCTGCTATTATGGGTCGCCCAGGAGGTTTTTTTAGGTTTTTATGCAGTTTTGGTAGAGGATAATATTCTGCTAATTTTGGGTCTTTGATATTTAAAAAGTTCCTTTCCGATTTATTTAAGATCCCATTCTTGTCTGCTTGAGTTATTAGGTTTGTATATTTTCTAGTCGCCTCCTTATATTTATCTATATTTGATATTGTGTATGTTTCTTTGTCAGATAATATTCTCATAGCTTCTTCCAAATATACATCGTGATCCTGTGTAGAGATCCCTCCACCCTTATCTGCAGGTCTAATAACAATTGTTGTATCATTTTTTAAAGAGGTTAGACCTTTCAATTCATATTTAGAAAGGTTTTTAATTTTCTTACACCCCAGGTTCATAGATTCGAAATCCTTCAACACCAAATCAGTGAAGGTACTGAGGTGATGACCTTTATTTTGCATTGGTTAAAAACTCGATTTTTCCCGTAATCTAGTGTGGACTATTCCATCCTCCCCTCCCGATTGTCGTTGTTCCTTTTTCTGATCTAACGCAAAATGGCGCTGTAAGGTTAATTTTCTTACTAAATGTTGTAAGTCCATATATAGATCCACATCTTTTGAGCCATTGTCCGGGCAAAACGATAAACCTTTATTCAGAACAGAAATTTCCCCTCCTGTAAGCCTATGTCTTGACGAATTGAAAATATTACCAATTCTTTCCATTTTCTCACTCTCTCCCAGGTCCCATTCCTCTCTGATCATCCCTATTTGTTCACAATTATTTTCATCTCTATCTTTAGTCATTAAATTGGTCTTGATTTCTTTTGTTTTACACTTTTTATTTCCTCGTGTCCCCCTTCTGCCTTTTTTCTTTTTTGGGACTTTGGGGTCAGGTATTTTATGATAGTATTTTGTTGTCCCGTGATACTCGGTAAAAAAGACACCGATGGGGATCCGGTGTTTGAATTATCAATAGTGATCCTACTGGTTTGTATCTGATCTGTTTTTTTGCTGTTATTCTCCTTTTTGCCTTTATTATTTTTAATAATTAATAATTATTAGTCATTAATAAGGGGGATAACAGTAATAATGAAGGGAGAATAATAAATAAGACACAAGAACGAAAAGGATCCGAAACAAGTGAAATAAATATAAAAAAAGAAAGTAATGGTACCTATAGATAACGATAGACATTTGGAACAGGTCAAATTGCAGATTGAACGAATAAAGAGGGATAGGCTGCTGGATTTGAACAGTTTGCCAAATCACCCCACTAGATATGTTAATATCACTAGCAGCAGAAGAACCAGCAGGAGGGTCTAGTCTCCTGGACCTACCCATAATTGAAGAAGGTTTTGAGAAATTGTATTCCCAACTTCCATTGGCCCCTCTGGCTGAGGAGGATCCTGAGAGGTCAGATCATCCCCAGAAAAATAATAAAGGCAATCAGGAGAATAACAGCAAAAAAACACATCAGATACAAACCAGTAGGATCACTATAATTCAAACACCGGATCCCCATCGGTGTCTTTTTTACCGAGTATCACGGGACAACAAAATAAATAAATAAAAAAAAAATTCTTGTATATTTTAGAGGTTTTTAAGAACAGTTTTATAATAAATTATTTTCAACTTTTACCAAAGGATATATGGTCCAGGGGACTGATGTGTGGATCTTAAAGAAGTGAATACCTTTTAGATCTGGTAAAAAGTGGGTTCAAATCCAGCGGACGTTCTTATTAAAATAATGATTTTGTAATAGTTTTATATTTGGCAATAAACATAGATTTAAATTTTATGGAGAAAGTTTTAAAAAATATAAAATATTTGATTGTATTGATGTGTTTTGTGTTGCATGCACCAAGTGGGTGTTTCCACAAGAGCCACATGTCACTTTGCGTGGTATGACAGCAAAAGAGTATATATACTTGTAATATGGACATTGTATGTAATAGGCCTGATGAAGTGGCAGATTTAAAGCCACGAAACGCATAGGTAAATAAACCGCAACCTGATTAAGGGTCATTCCATGTCAAGTGATCCAAAAATGAATATTTTTTTTCCCTGACGTCCTCAGATTTTTTTGATTTTTTTTCTATATGAAGAACAACTTTAGTTAATTACAAAAAAAAAGTTTTGAATTTTTTTCTTTATCAGTTAATTTTTTACAGATTTTTAAAGTTTTAAAAAAGTGTGAATTTTGGCCTGGTATGGCTTTACATTTTCTATCATATCTCGGGCTAGAAATAAGATAGAGAAACAAAATAAACACCAATCTACTCAGAACTGTCCAGGCTTTCCCCAGATATGTCACAAGAGGATCTTTGTTAATATTTTACCCATGTGATCGCAAGCGCACAACTTTAAAACGCATTTCTGAAAAATCGGCGTGCTTTAAATATTTCAAAAACTGCCCATGTGTCTGCTTTGCTCTTAGCCACATCTGTACCAAATTTCAAGTTGGGATCGCAATGGGATCATATTTTAACATATTTTACTAGTAATAGCGTCAATGAGTCATTCCATATCAAGTGATCTAAATATGAATATTTTTTTTTTACCTGACGTCTTTAGATTTTTTATTTTTTTTTCCTTTATGAAGTACTACTTTAGTTAATTACAAATTAAAAGTTTGGAATTTTTTTCTTCATCAGTTAATTTTTTACAGATTTTTAAAGTTTAAAAAAAGGGTGAATTTTGGCCTGGTATGACTTTACATTTTTTTATCTCAGGCTAGAAATAAGATAATGAAGTGGGAGAGGCATCATTTTACTCAGAACGGTAACAGCTTTCATTTGAGATGTTACAAGACTATGTTTCTTTATATCAAATTCAAACTATTGACGGGCAATTGTGAAAAAATGACTGATTGTGTTCTTGGTGATTTTTGAATTGACACTATAATAGTTAAATATATTGCACTTAGGTCCAATGAATGCGTCCATGGGGTGAAGCTGGGACAGAGTCATCACAAATTAGCCTTATTTGCAGATGACCTGCTACTTTACATCTCCCAGCACCTGGTCTCCATCCCTTCGGTCTTAATGGAGTTTGAACGGTTCGGACAATTGAGCAACTTTAAAGTGAATTGCTCCAAAACCGAGGCACTCAATATTTCTTTGCCTGGAGAATTGGTTTCTCATCTATCTAAACAGTTCCCATTTAAATGGAAAGTAGAAGCCATTAAGTACTTGGGAGTCCTTATACCAAAAGATCTTAAACAAATATTCAATTTAAATTATCAACCCCTTTTGACTAACGCGGAATCGGCATTTACCTCCTATAGACAATTAAAGCTATCCTGGTTCGGGAGAATAAACGTAGTCAAGATGGATGTCTTGCCCCGACTCTTATATACTTTTCAGACAGTTCCTGTTCTATTGGATAGAGGCTTCCTCTCCAAAATGCAATCTATGATCCTTAGATTTGTCTGGGGGGGCAAGAGGTCCAGATTGCGAATGAATATCCTATCCTTGCCCAAGACCAGAGGAGGGTTTGGACTACCCAACATACGAGCGTACTTTGTGGCTTCCTCTCTTGTTAGAGCTTTAGATTGGCATTATCATGCGTCCTCCAAGAAATGGGTAGGGGTGGAGCAAGAGGGTTTGGGGATTCCGCTGAAACACCTGCTTTGGATTTCCCCTAAAGACTCCACAGACCTAGTACCTTTGACAGACATGACTAGAAACACCTTGAAGGTATGGCACCTAGTGACGAAAACCCTCCGCTTAAACGACAGACTTAGCCCTTTGACTCCCCTTTTTTCCAACCCATCTTTCCCACCCAGATTTGACAGGCAGAGATTTTTATGTTGGCGGATTGTGGATGACACCCGAGTAGGACAGACTCTGTCCAGTGGTGGTTTGCCCCCGATGGCAGAGCTACAACTCAAAGAACCTACGAGACCTCTTAAGTGATTCGAATTTCTCCAATACAGAGCATACTTATATTCAGCTGACCACTCTTGCAGGATAAGATTGACGCCCAACGTATTGGAGAGGTTATTCCAACTGGAGGCTCCACCGAGGCGCAAAATATCAGTTCTATACCAGGCCTTAGGGTCCATGAGAGAGCAGGGCACCCTTTACTTCCAACGTGCTTGGGAGAGGGAATTGGGGTGTAGCATTTCAGAAGCTAATTGGCAGAAATGCTTTATATTTACTCACTCACTAGCTAGCGCTTGTTCTGCACAAGAAAGAAGCTATAAGCTGCTCACTAGATGGTACTTGTGCCCGACGACACTCCGGAACATGTTCCCTGGAACCCCTGATACCTGCTGGCGCTGTGGGGAAGAGAATGGTACAATGATACACATTTGGTGGAGTTGTGGGAAAATCCGGCGGTTCTGGTCTGAGGTTTTCAATGCATACGCCCGGATAACAGGTAAACAAGCCGAATGCTGCCCAGAATCGGCAATGTTATCCATTTTTCCAGGTCCTATTGGGCTACAGAAGAGGGATATTCTCCGCTTTTGCATCTCGGCTGCTCGTGCTGTGATCCCGAGGTTCTGGAAATCAAGCCGGGCTCCATCTCTACTTGATTGGTTCAAAGAATTGATGGACATATATCGAATGGAGGAGCTCGCAGCTGATGCGTCGGAATCTCGGAACAAATTCTTAGGGATTTGGGTTGAATGGATTCTTTCTCACGACTCTGCAGAATTTAGGAGTATCTTTTCCAGCACAGAAAATATGGCTCGACCTCTGACTGATGGGGAGCCAGTGGGATGAGTACCCTTTCTCCTTCCCATACCTCACCCGTCCCCCCCCCTCCTTTTTTTCTTTTTTCTTACGTGGCTTTTCTTTCCCAGTATAA